>PVIR01012717.1:22655-44066 GCA_004026965.1 Petromus typicus | reverse complement strand
TTTATGGAGATTATGATTTGAAAGTAAAAGTGAAAGACTGACTGTACACAATGCTGTTTTCTGGTTTTGTGCTTCCTGTGAATACTGTCTCCAGCAACAGGGCTAGAGAGCAGAGGTAAGGATTGCAGAGATGATTGCAACAATCAAAAGAACACAAAATACCTACATTGCAACAGGTGAAAGTTGGAAAAAGTCGAAATCAGATTATGTGAAGAAAACTAGTTACACGCAAGTACACAGATAAATATTCTGCTTTCTTAGACACAAGAATCAAGTTAATTCCTAGAGTTAATCTTAGTTCTTAGAGCTCATGTAATTCCATTTTAGTTATTTGATAGCATGAAATTTCATATCACATTTACTTTTTGTGTTTCAATATGATCTTTCTGACATTCATTGAAGAAGTTTTGATTGTAGAATACTCTGTTTCCATCAAATGGATTTAAAGATTCCTTACTGTAAAAATTAAAATAACAATAGACATTGTGTGTGCTTTATGAAATCACCTTTAATGATCAGTAAATAGAGGTGATTAGCAGGCATGTATTAGAAATATCCAGCGTATACTACGAAATCATGTACTATTAAAAGTTATGAGCAACTTGAATTCCAATTAGCCATAACAATTAAAATCACTATTCACAATGCTGTTTAAAATCCAGAAGTTATAGATGTCCCTGATCACAGATGGATAAATAACTACCATGGATGTGCATGAGATGGAGGTAGAAGCATTTGCTTCAAATATCATGATAAACCTCTAGGAAATGTTAGTCACAGTTCAAGAGTGAAAAATGATATGTACTGACTGAGTGGAGTTTCATTTTGTTTTATGCTATTGGGGATCAAACACAGATGCGCACACATGCTGGACAAGTTCTCTACTATGGAACTTCATCTCCGAGAAGAGGTGGGGTTTCTTACACATGATAACTACATGTATGAGGGGTGCAGAGTTGAGGATCTGCTGTAATGAAAACTACCAGCTACTGTAATTTTATAAATATTTAGTGACTATTATATTATAATTGCTAAATACTGTAATTTAATTAGACTCTCAAAAAGGATAGATATGTGCAGAGCTTGATGACACAGCTTGATGGATGGCATCTCTGAGGTCTGGAAGATCTTGATAGGCTGGAGTAATAGCTCAAACCACCAAGATTATATTTCATATAACTAAATATAAATTCTGAGTTTTCAGTTATGCATTCAAGTTTGAACACCTGTACACATTTCCACTGTCTCCCCAAACTCCACAACGATGACACTTAAGGGATTTTAAAAAGATGTATACCTACAAGGTCAAATAGTGCAGAAGACAAGGCCATAGTTGGTGAGGAATGGCAGCAAAGCTTTGGAAGCAGAAAAGCAGATGCAAGAGTAATGACTTGTTGCTAAAATGAAAAAGAAGTGAAATCAAGAGAAAGCAATCTGATTTGTACCACAGAATGCCCCAAAGACTCAGGAATTGCAGTCATCAGATACTGTGGAGAAAAAGGAACCCTTCTCCACCATTGGTGGGGATGTAGACTCATATAACCTCTGCAGATATCAGTGTGCAGATTCCTCAAAAAGCTAGGATTGGAGGTCCCATTTGACCTGGCTATCGTTCTGCTAGGTATATATGCAAAAGAATTAAAAGGTTCATATCACAGCGACATATGTGCACCCATGTTTATAGCAGCTCAGTTTGTGATTGCTCAATCTTGGGAACAACCAAAATGTACACCATCTGGAGACTGGATAAAGAAGATGTGGTTTGGTACCAACAAGAGGAATTCTGGGAAGATGGCAGAATGGTAAAAGCTGGAGACCACTGCCTCCATATACATTGTTCTTAACCCTGAAAACAACAGTTGGTGGGGGGAGGAATATCAGCAGAGAAAACTAGATTGAAGAGACTAGAAGCAAACATGGATTAAGGCCAAAGAAGAAGAGCGAACTAGGGAGCGGTCTGTCCCTTCTTCCCTCTCCCCAGAGGGGGGAGGGGCGGTCCACCCTCCAGACCACGCACAGGCACCCCAGCACAGGAACCTAGGGACTGCAAACAGTGTACAGACAGCCCCTGAGAAACAGGTTCACAGCGAGGAGCAGAACTGCATGCCAAACCTCCTGCAGCGTGGTAAAGGGCGTAACACTCCCAGATCTGGACTCATGGGAGAGGACAAAGGACCTGCTCAAGGAAGCCCCACCCACCATCCGACAGGACAGAGGATCTGAACTGCTAGGAGAAGACGTCTCGGAGCTCCTGGGGGATCAATCAAGATCATCTCTACCACAGTGAACAAGCTACCCCAAGGCCTCCAGCTCTGGGACACTCCAACTCTGGAACTCCAACTGGGGGACCCCTCCCACATCCCCAGACCCCCCAACCCATGACATACTGAAGGGGGCATGTCCCTGTTCTGAGACCCTGGAACCTCAGCTTTGGTGAGTCTCTGGGTCCAGTGCCACCTACAGGACACTGGACTCACATCAAGGGAAATCCTGCAACAACACAGCTCTTTTTCGCTGTGACCAATAAACTATAAACTGTGTGTCTGAGCCCATATAGGAATCAATGGTTCCTTGCCTTGACAGCTGGCTGTTAGTAGACTCAGTCTCATCCTATTCTGTTTTTATTTCTGTTTGTTTGTTTTATTTAGTTATGTGTTTATGCCATTCTTGTTGCTGCTTTTCTTCTTCTTCCCTCCCTTTTCTTCTCCTTTATTTTTCTTCATCTCTCCATTTTTTCTACTCTGTGTCCACTCTGCTAGTCTTCATTTCTCTAATTTTTTGTATCCTTTAATCTTATTGCTAATCTCTCCCTCCCCTATCTCCCTGCTACCTAACTCCTTGGTAACCCTTTCAATTCCAAAAGGTGATGCTTGAATGGTGTAAATATACCCCTGCTTAATTTTAAGTCTGGGCATTTGATCATAGTTCTGGATTGTGAGGCTGAAGAGGTCAGAGTAGCAACTACCAGTTTATCATTTCTTGGGTTCTATTTGATACTATTAATGCTTAGTGCTTTTCTTGGGTAGTGTTTGAAACCATTAAGGCTTAGTGCTAATCTTAAGGGACCTAAATATTAGGAAGGAAGAAACTTGCAACATCACCAGATAACAGGGCAACCATAAAGCAAATACAACAGCAGGGACAAAAGCTAAGAAATGATGAAACATTCAAAATCTCAGAAGCAAAGATCCTCACTCCAAGATAATATGAGGGGAAGGAAAATGGAGAAATCTGAATCTCAGTCATCAGGACTCTCTGAGGTGGTAACTAAAGAAGATCTAATATAATGGAAATCAGAACTGGTTTCTGAAATGAAAACAGAGATACTGGACATAGTTAATGGAATGATTAACAAAGCTAAAGAGGAAAACAAGGATATGATAGAATCTGACATAGCAAAATCAATGGAACCTCTTAAACAGCTACAAATAGAAACTTAGGCAATCAAAAAAGAAAATGAAAGTTTAAACAGTAAAATAAACAAAGCAGAAGACAGAATCTCAGATTTAGAGAACACAATCTCAGCCAATGAACACAAAAGACATAATTTATGGAAAATGGCAAAAGACCATCAGAAATGTATTCAACAGCTCCTAGATGATTCAAAGAAGAATAACATAAGGTTGATAGGAATCACTGAGGAAGCAGGATACAGTACAAAAGACATAAAAAAATTATTCATAGAAATAATAGCAAAAAACTTCACAGACAAAGAAAGAGAATTAAACACCCAGATACATGAAGCGTACAGAATTCCACATGGTTAAAATATACAAAAACCCACACTTAGGCATATAATTATAAAAGTTCCAGACATAAAGAATAAAATATTAAAAGCAGATAGAGAGAAGAAAAAAATCACCTACAAAGGGAAGTCCATCAGAATCACAGCAGATTTTTCAGCCCAAACACTCAATGCAAGAAGAGCCTGAAGTGTTTCAAATCTTAAAGGACAACAACTTCCATCCAAAGTTATCTCTGAAAATTTAAGGGAAAATAAAACACTTTCATGACAAAGACCATCTTAAAAAGTTCATGCATACAAAACCCACACTACAAAATATCCTAAAGGATATCTTGGAGGAAAAAAAAAAAAAAAAGGAAAATTATATACCTGTGAGACCCAATAGAGTCATCCCACTGATCCAAACAAGAAACTGATGGGACAAGAACAAAATCAAAGAATAAAAGAGCCTAGAACAGGAAATCATGGCAGCCCTAAGTCTATCCATATCAGTTATAACCATTAATATCAGTGGTCTCACTGCACCAATTAAGAGACAAAGACTGGCAGAATGGATCAAAAAGCAAGTTCCTATAATCTGCTGCATACAGGAGACACACCTAATCCAGAGAGAAAGCCACAGACTGAAAGTAAAGGGATGGAAAAAATTCTCCATGCAACAGGAAACTGAAAAAAAGCAGGAGTAGCTATCTTATTTGCAGACAAAATTGATTAAAAGAGACAAAGTATGTCACTATATTCTCATACAGGGAACTATCCAAGAGAAAGAAATAACTGTCTTAAATATTTATGCCCCAAACTCGAGTGCACCCAGCTATATAAAACAAACATTAATGGACATGAAAAGTCAGATAAGCACCAGTATAATAATAGTAGGGGACTTTAATACACCACTGTCACAAGTAGACAGATTGACTGGACAGAAAATCCATAAAGAAGTGCTTAAGCTAAACCAAACTCTTCAACAAATGGATTTTATAGATGCCTACAGAGTATTTCATTCCACTAAGTGAGAATTTACATTCATCTCAGCTGCTTATGGATCATTCTTCAAAACAGACCACGTGCTAGTTCATAGAACAGGTTTAAGTAAATACAAAAGAATTGAAATTGTTCCCTGTATACTTTCAGATCATAGTGCCTTGAAACTAGAGATGAAGAGCAAAAAAAAAAAAAGTCCCAAGACTTTTCACAAAGACATGGAAATTGAACAATACACTACTGACTAACCAATGGGTCACATAAGAAATTAAAGATGAAATTAAACAGTTTTACAATTGAATAATAACCTCAGTACAATGGACAGGAACTTATGGGATACAATGAAAGCAACTCTATGAGGGAAATTCATAGCAGTGAATGCCTATATCAGGGAAACAGTAAACTCAAACTAGCAATCTAATGCTGAACCTTAAGCTACTAGAAAAAGAGGAGCTAGGCAAACCAAGATCTCATAATAGGAACGAAATCATAAGGATCAGAACAGAAATTAATGCAATGGAGACTAAGAGAACGACACAGAAAATCAACAAATCAAAGAGTTGGTTTTTTGAAACAATAAATAAAATTGACAGACACTTAACAAACCTCCTCAAACAAAGAAAAGAAAAGCCTCAAATCCATGCTATTAGAAATGAAATGGAGGAAATCCCCATTGACCCAGTGGAAATACAGAGAATAATAAACACATACTTTTAAAATTTATACTCCAATAAAATGGAAAAGGTAGAATAAATGGATAAATTCCTAGATACATATGAACTTCCAAAGTTGAATGAAGAGCATGTAAAAATGTTAAACATCACAATATCAATGTGTGAAATTGAAAATGTAATAAAAAAACTACCTACAAAAAAAAGCCCTGGGCCTGATGGCTTCACCACTGAATTCTACAAAACTTTTACAGAAGAG
Organism: Petromus typicus; assembly: GCA_004026965.1. Taxonomy (NCBI): domain Eukaryota; kingdom Metazoa; phylum Chordata; class Mammalia; order Rodentia; family Petromuridae; genus Petromus; species Petromus typicus. Next base: position 38,410 of record PVIR01012717.1, on the reverse strand, counting down.
TTAACACCACTACTCCTCAGACTTTTCAATGAAGTGAAAAGGGAAGCAAGACTCCAAAATTCATTTCTGGAAGCAACCATTACCTTGATCCCAAAAGCAGAGAAAGACCCAACCAAAAAAGAGAATTACAGGCTAATCTTCCTAATGAACACTGATGCAAAAATCTTCAATAAATACTAGCAAACAGAATATAGAGAGTCATCAAGAAGATCATACACCCTGACCAAGTTGAATTCATCCTAGGGATTCAGGGATGGTTCAACAGATGTAAATCAATAAATGTAATACACTACATTAACAGACTCAAGGATAGAAACCATATGGTCACCTCAATAGATGTGGAAAAAGCATTTGACAAAATCCAACACCCATTTATGATCAAAACCCTGCAGAAAATTGGAATAGACGGTCTGTATCTCAAAATAATAAAAGCTGTTTATGAGAAACCAACAGTCAGCATTACCCTAAATGGTCAAAAACTAAAACATTTCCCACTAAGAGCAGGTATAAAACAAAGATGTCCACTTTCACCAGTTCTGTTCAATATTGTGCTGGAAACATTAGTTATAGCAATTAGGCAAGACAAAGAAATGAGAGGAATAAATATAGGAAATGAAGAATTAAACTATCATTATTTGTTGATGGCATGATATCTATCTAGAGGATCCTAAAAACTCAACCAAGAGACTGCTAGATCTAATCGCCAAATTTAGTAGTGTAGCTGGATACAAGGTTAATGCTCAAAATAATTAGCCTTCATATACACAAACAACAGATTCACTGAAGAAGAAATTGGGGAATCAATCCCCTTCACAGTAGCAGCCAAAAAAATGAATTATCTAGGAATCAGTCTAACAAAGGAGGTGAAAGATTTCTACTCTGAAAATTACCACACTCTGAAAAAGGAGATAGAAGAAGATACCAGAAAATGGAAAGACATCCCTTATTCCTGGGTTGGAAGAATCAATATCCTCAAAATGGCTATACTCCCACAACTGTTATACAGATTCAATGCAATCCCAGTTGAGCTCCCAATGGCATATTCCACAGATCTAGAGAAAATAATTCAGAAATTCATCTGGAATTACAAAAGACTTAGAATATCAAAAGCAATTTTGAGCAATAAGGACATGATGGGGGGTATTACAATCCCCAACTTGAAACTGTACTACAAAGCCATTGTGATAAAAACTACATAGTACTGGCAAAGCAACACAAGGACCAGTGGAGTAGATTAGAAGATCCAGAAACTACTCCAGATACACTACGCTATCTCATTTTTGACAAAGGAGCCAAATACCCTCACTGGAGGAAGGATAGCCTCTTTAACAAATGGTGCTGGAAAAACTGGGCTTTAACCTGCTGAAAAATAAAGCTAGACATAGCTCTTTCACCGTGTACTAAAATAAAATCAAAGTGATTAGGAACCTAAATATTAAAACAGACACTCTAAACCTACTACAAAACAGGTTAGGTAAAACTCTTGAAGACATTGGTTTAGGGAAAGATTTCATGAACAAATCCTCCATAGCACAAGAACTGGTAGAAGAAATCTATAAATGGGATTTCATCCTATCGAGAGGTTTCTGCACAGCAAAAGAAACCACCATCAAAGTGAAAAGGCATCCAACAGTATGGGAAAGAATCTTTACCGGCTGCTTCTCAGACAAAGGATAACACTCTATAATATATGAAGGGCTCAAAAAAACTCAATCCACCCAAATGTAAGACCCAATTCAAAAATGGGCAGCTGAAATGAATTTTCCGAGGAAGAAATAAAAGCAGCTAAGAAGCATATGAAGAAATGCTCAACATCACTAGTCATTCAAGAGATGCAAATGAAAACAACATTAAGATTTCATCTCATTACACAAAGAACGGCTGTAATTTCAGTTAGCCAGCAACAAATGTTGGCGAGGCTGCTGAGAAGAAGGAACCCTTCTCCACTGTTGGTGGGAACGTAAACTCGTACAACCCCTGTGGAGATCAGTTAGGAAATTCCTCAAAAAGCTAGGATTAGAGGTCACATTTGACCTGGCCTTCGCTCTGCTAGGTATATACACACAAGAATTAAAAGATTCATATCACAGTGACATATGTGCACCCATGTTTATAGCAGCTCAGTTTATGATTGCTATGTCTTGGAAACAATCCCAATGTCCATCACCTGGAGACTGGATAAAAAAGCTGTGGTTCTTCTACAGAATGGAGCATTACTCTGCCATAAAAAATGATGTTTGAATCATTTATACTTACATGATGTACCTTGAGGACATCCTCATAAGTCAAATAAATAGGTCACACATATAAATATCATATCTTTTCCCTAGTATGAAAAAATAAAGAAGTAAATGAGTTCTAGAATGTATGTTATATATTGTGAAATAGAAAATACTCAAAGTGTAATAGGGTGAAGGGGGAAAATAATGAGATTATAACAAAAAAGAAAGGAAACAAAATTTATGTATATAGGGAGTGGGGGTGGTAGGGTCGGTAGTGCTGTGGGAAAAATGAGAATTAAGCTCTGTCATATATTGGTACAAATTCTCATTGTTGAATGTAATCATGATGTGTATATATCATGTATCAATAAAGATTTCAATTAAAAAAATAGATGTGGTTCTTTTATAGAATGGAGTATTATTCTGCCATTAAAAATGATAAGACTGAGTCATTCATACTCAAATGGATGTACCTTGAGGACATCTTTGTAAGTGAAATAAATAGGTCACAGATGTGTAAATATCATTTCTTTTCTCTAGTATGAGAAAATGAAGATATGAATGAGTTCTATTATTTATAATAGAGTGAAATAGAAAATACTTAAAAGAAAAGGTGGTGTAAGGGTAAATAATGAAGGGAAAAAGAATGTGATAGTAATTTTAAAAAAAGGAAACAAGGTTATGTATACAGGAGGTGTAGGATGCAGGGTGGGTGGGGGAAGGGGGAAAATGAGACTCAAGTCATGTCATATTCTGGTACAAACTCTCAATGTAGAATGCAATGATGATGTGTATTCATCATGTACCAATAAATATTTAAATTTTTAAAAAGATGTAGGCTTCAGAGAAACAGGACTAGGCACTCAAAAAAATGCAAAATAAACAGAAGAGAAAGAGAAAAAAGTCAGAAAAATAAACTTTTAAAAAATGACTAATGTGCTTATGAAGAAAGAAAACATGTTGTTTTATTCAGGGAACAAGAAGAGCTATAACATAAGCTATTAGGAAAGGAATAATTACTTAGAAAAAACTCTGAAAGTTAAAAATGTGCTAACAGAAATTCTAGAAAATAAAGGAGATAAAGATCATCTTGCAGAAAGTAGCCAAGGGCAAGGAAGAATAAGGTGAGATTTTTTTTTCCAGAAATAAATAATATGGAAAGGAAGAAATACAATAAGAAAGATAGTGTGGATTTTCTTCAAGAATAATGTAAGAGGGGCCAGGGATTTAGCTCAGTGGTTCCAGTGCCTATCTTGCAAGCACAAGAGCCCAGGTTCAATCGCTGGTAACCACATCACAATACTGGGCGTGGAGATTCACCCCAGCAGCAACCAGTACCACATAGCACAGTGTCGGTTATGGTGGCTCACCCATGTAATCCCAGCACTCTGGAGGCAGAGGCAGGAGGATTGCTGTGATGTGAGTTTGAAGCTGAGCTCAGGGCCAGCCTGAACTACAAAAGTGAGACCCTGTCTCAAAAAACCTAAAAAAAAAAAAAAAAAAGAATAATGTAAGAAAAAGTGTAAAATGTCAGAATATGTGAATTTGAAGTTTAAAGGATAATAAAAGTATTGAGTCCTTTACTATAAAATTTCTGAGAATCAGTGATAATAAATAGATCTTCACTTCATTCTAATGAATGTACCTTGAGGACATCCTCAGAAGCGAAATAAACAGGTCACAGATTTGTAAATATCATGTCTTTTCTCTGGTATAAGAAAATGAAGCTTTAGGGCCAGGGAGTTAGCTCAGTGGTTCCGGCGCCTGTCTTGCAAGCGCAAGGACCCGGGTTTGATTCCCCGGTAACCACATAACAATACTGGGTGTGGAGACCCACACCCAGCAGCAACCAGTACCACATACCACAGTGCCGGGCGTGGTGGCTCATGCCTGTAATCCCAGCATTCGGGAGGCAGAGGCAGGAGGATTGTGATGTGAGTTTGAGACTGAGCTCAGGGCCAGCCTGAACCACAAAGCGAGACCCTGTCTCCAAAAACCTAAAAAAAAAAAAAAAAGAAAGAAAGAAAATGAAGCTTTAAATGAGTTATAATATGTATAGTTGATATTGTGAAGTAGAAAATATTTAAAAGGAAAGAGAGTGTAAGGGTAACGAATGTGGTAATAATAAAGAAAAAAGAAAACAAAGATTGTGTATATAGGGGTTGGGGATTGTAGGGCAAGGGGAAGGGGAAAAATGAGAATCAAGTCATGTCATATTCTGGCACAAACTCTCAATGTTGAGTGCGATTATGATGTGTATTCATAATGTACCAATAAAGATTTTTAAAAATCTTAGGATGTACCATAGATTTTAAAAATACAGGTTACAGTTAATCTGTTAGATATAAGAATGGCATCAGATTTCTTAACAAAGGATCTGTGAGTTAGAATAAAATGAAGCAATATTATTAAAACTTTGAGGGCCGGGGAGTTAGCTCAGTGGTTCCAGCGCCTGTCTTGCAAGCGCAAGGGCCCGGGTTCGATTCCCCGGTAACCACATACCATACTGGATGTGGAGACTCACTCCCAGCAGCAACCAGTACCACATACCACAGTGCCGGGCGTGGTGGCTCACGCCTGTAATCCCAGAACTTGGGAGGCAGAGGCAGGAGAATTGCTGTGATGTGAGTTGGAGGCTGAGCTCAGGGCCAGCCTGAACCACAAAGTGAGACCCTGTCTCAAAAAAACCTAAAAAAAAAAAAAAAAAAAAAAAAAAACTTCTAAAGAAATTTACTCTCAATATCTAATTATATATAGGCACAAGTCTAAATTTAGCATAGAACTAAAGCAATCCTAAACATGTTGTGTCTCCAAAACTTCATTGGTATTTTAGGGGAAGCCAGTAGAGGAAATCATCTATTAAAACTCAGGCATAAAATAAATAACAGAAACATAAGGAGTTTAGGGACCTAGAGAGTCAATAACAAAGAGACATGAAGATAATCCTGAGGCTGATGACAAAGATGGCTCTCTGGTCTTCCATGGCACAGCAGGTTGGCACTGCAGTCAGTCCTGGAGCAGGAGCATAAACAACTGTGGGGTGAATAGTGCCAGAGAGCAAGAGAGAGAGAGAGAGGGAGGGAAGAAGGGAGGGAGGGAAGAAAGGGGAGGGGGAGAGAGGAAGGGAGAAAAAACAAAATAAAGAGAAGAGAGAAGAATCTAAAAGAGAATAGGACTTATGCTTTCAAGTATTCATCAGAACATACAATTTGCATGTCAGAAAATAGAATGATGAACAATCAAAAAAGAGGCAAATGAAAAGAAAAATGGACATGAAAGAACCTTTGCAATCATAAACTCATGGATCAGATATGATACTTATAAAGCCACAACAGCATATGGTAAATTGATTTAAAAACTAATTGATAAAAACTATCTTCAATGGATAAAACTTGGAAAAACATTTCTTTTCCCTACCAGAGACTGCCTCACAATAAGAAGTGGCCTTCTTTGGTATTGGACCTCATAACTGCTACCAACAGAGGTAACTGAGGCAATCTGGAATTACCAGGGGCGCCAGGTGGTTTTCTGGTCGGACCAAATGTCAGAAGATAACAAGATCCCTCGTAGTCCTGCATCTCTCTGAGATGATGTTAAATTAAAAATAGAATATATTAAAGAGAGAAATTGATAAAGTCAAACCCCAAGTCATTTATTTCAATTAGTTTTGGAGCATATTCTGTTAGGGAGAAATTAGGCAATTGGGTTGATTTGGAAGGATGTTGATTAATGTTATTTATAGAGCTAGTTAGTCTGATTTATAGCTATAAACTGAATCTGTGGTAATTACTCATGTCTCTTGGAACAGTCTGAAATTGCGCATTGAATTTAATAGGCTGCTACCTTATCCATTCACTGTTTTAGGCCCATTGTGCTTGATGTTAAAAAGTACAACATAGGTGTTTTTACAGGAAATAACACTGGTTTTCTGTAAGATTTAAAAACTAGAAAACTGCTAAGAACATAAGTAATGGTTAAAAACAGGAAATAGTTGAGGAGTAGGAAGTAGTCTTTTCCACAGGTGTGATCATCAGAAGCCCATGACTGGTGTCTCTCAGGATGAGCACATGGGGCTCTCCTCAGGGGCAGTCTAGCCTCAGCTGAGCTGGCCACTGTGGAGTGAAGGAGTGTGTGGTGGAGTCCTGTGTCTTTCACTGAAATTTACATTGTCCTGGTTGTTACCAGCTACACCATGTAGATGGATAAATGTAAAATTAGACTTTCACCACAGCCCCCATGAAGAGATTTCTATCATCAGATAGCTCATTTCTAACACCCAAATAAGTCATCAGGAGCCACACTATTTCTTGCTTTTCTAAAAAAAAACAAAATGAAGGAGATAACTTGATCAAAGTACAACTCTACTGTTTTATGCCCTTAGAATCCAAGTGAAGTAAAATTGCCATTGGGCAGCAAGTTCCACATTTGTCTTTGCAAAGAAAGAAAAAAATTTCCCTAATATATAGGCATAATTTTTAAATATAAGACATTTTTCAAGAATAGGTTTATTGATGATTAATTCACATATTGTGCAGCTATCAGTTCAATGGCTGCAGCATATTGCCAGACTTGTGCAATCACTATCACAATCCAATTTATTTGTTCTTCATACCTAAAACAAACTCAGGCTTATTAAATAGTCAGGAGTGGAAAGCTCCAGCAGTTTCTCTCTGAGGAACAGGCTGTGGGGAGAAAAGGTCAGGAGTGGTGAGTCACTTGGGGGTGTCAGGCAGATGCGCTTCTCAAAAGCAACCCACGATTGCCCTTGGGTCCCCCAACCAGTCTCCTGCACAGTCCCAATAGCTGAGTGCTAATACGAATGAGCATTAGCCCCATGCCTCTCAATCTATGTTGTTTGTGTTTGTGATTCTTAATCTCGACAACAAAGCTATAAGCTTAAATATCAGCATCCTCATACTTGAGACAAGAAACAGAGGCTGTGGTTAAGCAGCTGAGAAATGTACCAATGCTGTATTTCTTTAATGCAAGTAGACATTTTGTACTTTCCATAATGTTGAATTTTAAAGACCTTTTGTTGAGCTTTCTGTAGAAATCAGTCAGAACACAAGACTGCCTGTACAAATAATTCAGGGCTATTTGAGTATACATTCCATCTTCATTTTCATTTCTTTGATTATGGAAATATTTGTCAAGTGAAGTTACGTGCCTAGTTTGTAACTGCTATATTTATGTCTATGCCCTTGCAGATTTAGGCTATTTTCAATGTTTGATGTGAAGGTCACTAGTCTGGAATTTAAAACATATTTGCCACAGACAGAAAATTTTTAGTAGTTGCCCCGTCCTCTAGCTGGTCTATAGTATTCAAAATGCACCTGAAAGTACAACTTCTCACCACTGTGGTAGAATGTGACAATCTGGGGATATTCACTACCTTGTAAAATACAACTGGCCTTTGAGGAGATTCTAAATTCTAACAGCAGCTCCCTCTCCCTCGCTATGCTACTTTCGCCCCCTCTAAAGAAGATGGTAATTCCATGCATCGTGCTTCTACATGTGAGGAATTCAGAAAGACACGAGGCTAATTGCTCAAAGCTCTTCATGTCTAGAATTAGAGAAGACAAAACCTCAAAAGAAGAGTAGTAAGATACTGCTTGTAGCTCTAACATTACAGCAGCAACCACATACATACAGGCTACACTGGCCTGGAGGGACCTGAGCAGCAACCACATGCATACGGGTTACACAGGCCTGGAGGGGCCTGAGCAACACAGAGGCTTCAGAGTACGGATACATATTCTCCTTGAGGAAAAAGAGTACATGTGAATGGCAGCATAACGGGGAAGGAAAGAGCAATGAACAGCCAGTTCTGTCTCTGAAACAATTCTGTGAGTATTTGTGTGTGAGTATACTAATATTTTGTGTTTTCACATGCACACATATGCATGCAGGCACAAATACTATAAATAGTGAAAAGGTGATAGAAACATACATAATGAAAAACAACTGAAAATAAAGTAACTTTTATCTCTTAAATTACAATGCCCTATTAGCTAAATCATTTTATAATAAATATTTGCTACTTTTTATCATGAGATATTAGATATTTTGAAAAAGTCTCTTTTGAGAGTTTTTGATTAAGAAACTATTTGTGATCTAAGTGCACAACTTTACTTCCTACTTGGCAAAAGCACAGTTACCATGAATTCTATGCCCACATTAAATTTCTATTTCATCACCATGGGACCATTCAGAGAGAGATGTGTGTAGATGTACTTGTGTGAATTTTGTAAACTTCACATTGTTCCATTCCAGTGAATCAGAATACAGCTACTGAACATGAGTCTGCATAAATCATGGTGGTGATACACATACCTTTTTTCACCTTCAAATATGGGGGGGGGTTGTTTTATTTTCCCACTTCTTACAGGATGTAGGATGTCCTTTGAAAAGGACAGTTGTCAATGACTGTCTTTTGAGCTAAATATTCTAGATAAATAACAGATGCATAGTTGAAGAAGAGAAGCATTAATTCTTGCGGGGGTGACAGGTACATAGTCAAGTGGGAGGTGGCATTTGAGATTAGATGTGTAAAGATAGGAATGGACTTTGAAAGGTGGAGAAATAAGAAAGTGTGTTCCAGGGAGGAGAAGCAGTGTCTGCAAAGAAACGTATGTCAAAACTAGATCCTGTCATGGGGCATTTGAGGAGTTTGTTCAGCAGCACATAAAGTGCAGGAAGGAGAACAGGAATAGATGGAATGAGGGATATCTGCTTGTGATTAAAAACTGAAGGGCTAGATTTTTCATTTTAGAAATGTAGCTAGTATTGTGTGTGAACATTGTATTAGATTTTAAAGCATTTATTGTAACAGTGTATTTAAGTAAATATTTCATTCTTTACATTCATGAAGAAACATCTTTCCTTATTAACAGTCATGGAGAAAGGATTGTGATTTTCTTAATTATATGCAAGTTAACATCAAAGACCAGTGGACCAGGGATTTAGTTCAGTGGTTCTGGCAGGTCCTGGCTTTGATCCCTGGTAGCCACATACAACAATGCTGTGTGTGATGGCTGATGTCAACCAGCAATTAGTACTACATATCACAATGCTGGAGATGGTTGCTCACGTCTGTAATCCCAGCACCTGAGAGGCAGAGGCAGAAGGATGGCTAAGTTCAGGACCAGCCTGAACTACAAAACGAGACTCTGACTCAAAATCTAAAAATAAATAAATAAATAAAAGACCAGGAGTCATGAATCTCCAAGGCAGAGTGCAACTTTTACTGTTTTGGTATGAAAGTTAATTTGCTTTATTATACTATATATATATATATATGTATGTATAGACCATTTTATATAAGAGATAAAATCAATTTTCATGGAACTTTTAATAGCTTTCACAAGATCCAAAGAGAGATTTTGTTCTCTACGTATTAAGGAGACCCAACATTTTGTATTTTAGTTGTACAATGAGATGTCCCATATAATGTAAAAGAGCATACTTTATGAAGAGTATGTATGGTATATATGTATATGTGTGTGTGTGTGTGTGTATATATACATATATATATATATATATATATATATATATACACACATATAGAAAATATCCATGTGTAAGCACTTAAAATATACACATTCCTTTAAACAGAGAAAAAATATCATCTAGAACTTTTCAAAGATGATCATTGTATTTTTCCAACTATCCAATGGGAAATATAAGACTGTATGAAGTCATCATATGCAGATCCACATTTCAGCAAGGCAGTTTATCTGTTTCTCAGCCTCTCCAGATGTTTCTTCAACTTGTTTGAGGCTGCTGGCCCCAACTTGTTTCCTTTAAAGACACAGGTCATTTTCATTCTCCAAACGACCAGAGTCAAGTTAGAGCTCTGCTTCAGCATCTCACTTATTTTCCTAAAATGACTGGGAAATGTACATGCGTATTTCCTCTCACATTTCCAAGAAAAACATGTCACTAGAGCTTCCTCATGCAGAAATATCCTTTGTGCAGAAAGAAAATGTATCATTCAGTTGAAATACTGAAAATTCAGAAAAGCTCCAACACAACCTGGAAGTATCTTTCAATAAATTTGTCAAACAGTGTCATTGTGATAGGGAATTTATTAATGGATTTTATGACCTCCAATTTGAGGTCTCATCTTGTTTTTCTTATGCTTCCTCTTGCCACATGAGACCCCTCCAGATGTTCAGTGGGGAATGCTATAACTGTGCATGTGATTTGCTTATTGAATTTGTCAAATGTCAAATGATTTGGAACTACAGGGAATGAATGGAAGCCACTGATCAGAAGATAGGCAGTTTCATCACCAGTACTTGGAAGAGTTGTAGGCTAAAAAATTTATGAAATGTCTTCTATCTTCGTCAGATGACACACATTTTAGACTCATATATGTTATTGGGGTAAAGTTTTCACTTAGGCCATAGAAGTAACATGCAGCTTTGCTAATATGGCCCATGTCATCTCTATCTATGAATTTCATTTTTCTCATGAATATTTCTTTCCTCCAATCCCTTTTTATCCCCTGGCTCTCATATTCAACCATTTTATTTAAGAACTAAATCAATTTCCATGGAACTTTTAGTAGCCCTCCCAAGATTCAAAGAGCTAAATGTTCTAGATAAATAACAGATACATAACTGATAATATTTCTATACATTAAAGGGACATACCAGTTTGTATCTTAATTGTACAGTGAGATGTTGCATATAATGTAAAACAATATACTTTATGAGTAGGCTCAAAATTCACATCAAATCTTAGTCCTGTGGTAAAATTTGTCTTTCTTTTAATTTCAGTTTTCAAATGTAAAAAACAGTAGTTTTGAGGCTACCTCAAGGAATTTCAATAAAAATGAAAGTATCTACTTCAAGTGGCTGTAAGAATGCCTGAAGTTGAACAAACATTGATGACTTTGTTAATATGTCCATTTAGGGATGGTCTACTAAACTTATTTCTTACAGGAAATTTCCTTTCCTCTAGTCTTCATTTCATGGTTCTCATTTTCAAGCATTTGTAAAGACTAAATTAATTTTTACTGAACCTTTAATAACTCTCCAAGATATAAACAATAAAGCTAGACATAGATAAAGATATAAACATAAGTGTAGATATATGAAGGTATCGTATTAGGTTCTAATATTAGAAGAAGGAATGAAGTAGTATCCCACACCTCAATAAGACCATCTCTATGAAAGACTGAATAACACAAGACAAACAGTAGCCATCATCACTATTTAAATTAGTTTTTCTGTTGCCAAGCCTGTGTTCACAATATTAGAAAAGAATAGCATCACTGTAGTGCCAATGGATGCCTAAGAAACCTGTATGAATAAGGTGAAAGGCGACAATGTTGAGATTGTAACAAAAAAGTAAGGAAACAAATTTTATGTATATGGCGGGGGTGGTAGGGTGGGTGGGGCTATGGGAAAAAATGAGAATTAAGTTGTGTCTTATACTGGTACAAATCCCCATTATGGAGTGCAAGCATGATGTGTATATTTAATGTACCAATAAAGATAATTTTAAAAAAAAAAGAAACCTGTATGAAAGCAGTGCTGGAAGGAAACAACTTTAGGAGGAAAAACAAAAGTTAAAAGTCAAAAAAAGCTTCAAATGGAAAGTTATTTTTGTGTTGAACTTTGTGGAAAAACAAAGAGGGGTGGAAAACAACATGAAAAGACATAAGGGCATGAGATAGTAAGCTGCACACAGAAAGCAGAATTCTCAAAGATGAGAGCACAGACCTGGAAAAGAGGAGACCGAACAGTTGTCAGAAGCTTTGGGAGACATACTGAAGTGTCTGAACTTCGGTATGTGTGATAGGAAGACATGAGTTGTTTGTGAGAAGAGCAATATGTTGGTATCTGTGTTCCAAACTGGTAGGTCTATTTGCATCACACAAAGTGAAAAGGACGTTGGTGAGGGTAGATAAAAGGTAAAGTTAAAAAAAAATGTTAGAAAATAATGGAGAGAGATGATAGTGGTTGAAATGAGACAAATAGTAGCAGCAATGGACCAGAAGAGAGCATTGTGGTACAGGGGTCATAAACATAGCTCATCAGATGATAAGAGAAGGAGTACTGATCACTTCATTATCACCTATTATAATACCTTCATGTGGTAGCCCAAAGTAACGATTCTAGGAAAGCTCAGCTGGGTTGTCAACTTGATTGGCTTGCCAGCTACCCAAGGGATCAGTTGAGCACATGTCAAGTGTGTCTGGGTGAGTCATGGAGGTGTGACTTTGGAATCTACATCTTATCCCTGATCTCTTCTTTCTGGATCTGTTTCCCTGCTCTTCTCCCAAGCCACTATTGATGTAGCATTTGCTCTGTCGTGTTCTTCTGTCATGATGTTCTTGCCTTGGAGCCGGTTGATCATGAATTGAATTAGCCTAAACTGTGAGCCACATTAAACCTCTTCTATTTTAAGTATTGCATGTCATAAACATGAAAGCTGATGAATACAGGATCCCTGGACAGTCCTCTCCCCCTCTTCCACTGACAAAAAGGGAGGAACTGGAATGAAATGGAAGATGGGAAAAGACATCTCTATTTTTTCACCTGTTTTCCCATTTAAGCTCTACTTTGCCCTTATTTTCATGTAGAGTTTGCCTGTGGTCATGGTTCTGACCTCTAGAATATATTCAAAGAAGACATGAAGAGGGATGAGATGAGGAGGATGGGTGGAAGAATTAGAGAGAAGAAGATTTAAGAGCTTGGGAGGCAATAGAATTGTGCTCTGAACACAGATTATCAATAGCAAGAGGCCTCTCTACCACTTACCAGTGTGTGACCTTGAATAAGCCATCTAATATCACACCTCAACAATAGCGTGTGTAGCATAAAGACAAGGACAGATAAAGTCTGTTAGGCCTGTCTACAAAACATGGAAAGGAATGTAAGGATGTAGGTCAAAGAATTCTCTACAAAAGAGCTATACGAAAATAGAGAATTACAACTGAGGATCACAAATGTTGATATAATGAGCATTCCATTTACTGGAGAGGAGAGGATGAATCTTTTCTAAAAATATGTCTATTTTATAAAGACCTTCTTGTCTGTCACAGAACGTATGATTCACTAGAGGCATGAAAGGACAGAGCTAAACCCAAACACTTAATTTATGTGCTACATGACCTGCTGACATGCTATTGTGGAATAATGCAAATTCTTTATCCACAATATAATGGCTTAATGTCTGATGACACAATTAGACCACTTCTTTATACAGCATTATGAGAGCTGAGTTCTCACTTTTCTCATCAGTAAGATGAAGATAGCGAATCTTATCTCATCATAGTTGTGAAAACTACATAGATAATAATAGAGTAATGCTTAACATAAATGTACAGATCTATAAATGTTACTTTGTCTTGCTCAATTTATTGATTGATGTCTTAGGTAGAATTCCTTTTTTTTTTATCTTTATTGGTACATTAAATATACACATCATGATTGCACTCCAAAATGGGGATTTGTACCAGTATAAGACACAACTTAATTCTCATTTTTTCCGATAGCCCAACCCACGTTACCGCACCCCCAAATACAAAAAATTTGTTTCCTAACTTTTTTGGTACAATCTCATCACTCTATTTTACATTGAGCATTTTCTATTTCACAATATATAACATACAATGCTAGGACTCATTTACATCTTTATTTTCTCCTACCAGAGAAAAGATACAATATGTACCTATCTGTGCCCTATTTATTTCACTTATGAGGATATCCTCAAGGTATGTCCATTTAAGTAGAAATGATTCAAACTTATCATTTTTTGTGACACAGTAATAGTCCATTCTGTAGAAGAACTACAGCTTTTTTATCCAGTCTCCAGTTGATGGACATTTGGATTATTTCTGAGATGTAGCAATCACAAATTGGGATGCTATAAACATGGGTGCACATATGTCACTGTGATATGAGTCTTTTAATTCTTGCATGTATATATCTAGCAGGGCAATGGCCGGGTCAAAAGGGACCATCAATCCTAGCTTTATGAGGAATCTCCTAACTGATCTCCACAGGGGTTGTACGAGTCTACAGTCCCACCAACAGTGGAGAAGGGTTCCTTCTTCTCAGCAGCCTCGCCAACATTTGTTGTTGGCTGATTCTGAAATGGCAGCTATTCTATGTGGAGTGAGATGAAATCTCAATATTGTTTTCATCTGCATCTCTTGAATGACTAATGACGTTGAGTATTTCTTAATATGCTTCTTAGCTGCCCTTACTTGTTACTCTGAAAAATATCTGTTCATTTCAGATGCCCATTTTTGAATTGGGTCATTAAATTTGGGTGGGCTGATTTTTTTGAGCTCTTTATATATTCTACGTAGGAGCCCTTTATCTGAAGAACAGCTGGTAAAGATTTTTCCCACATTGTTGGTTGCCTATTTGCACAGTTGGTGGTTTCCTTTGCTGTGCAGAAGCTTTTTAAAGAATGAGGTCCCATTTGTTGATTTCCTCAGCCATTTCCTGTGCTATAGAAGTTTTGTTCATGAAGTCTTTCCCTAAGCCAATGTCTTCGAGAGTTTTACCTAACATGTTTTGCAGTAGGTTTAGAGTGTCTTTTTTAATATTTAGGTCTCTTATCCACTTTGATTTTAGCTTGGTAGATGGTGAAAGAGTTAGATTTAGTTTTAGTCTTTGGCAAGTGAAAGCCCAGTTTTTCCAGCACCATTTGTTAAAGAGGCTGTCTTTCCTCCATTGAGAATTGTTGGCTCCTTTGTCAAAAAAGAGGTGGCTCACTGTGTCTTGAGTAGTTTCTGGATCTTCTAATCTACTCCAATGGTTCCTAGGTCTGTTACTTTGCCAGTACCATGCTGCTTTTATCACGATGGCTTTATAGTATAGTTTCACGTTCAGAGTTGTGATACCCCCCACCATGTCCCTGTTGCTTAGAATTGCTTTGGCTATTCTAGGTCTTTTGTGGTTCCAAATGAAAGTTTGAATTATTTCTCTAGAACTGTGAAATATGCTGTTGGGATTTCAATCAGGATTGTGTTGAATATGTAGAGTAGTTTTGGAAGTATAGCCATTTTGACAATATTGGTTCTTCCTACCCAGGAGCAAGGTATGTCTTTCCATTTTTGGATATCATCTTCTATCTCCTTTTTCAGAGTGCTACAGTTTTTAGAGTAGAGGTCTTTCACCTCCTTTGTTTGGTTGATTCCTAGGTATTTTATTTTTGGGGGTGCTATTGTAAAAGGGACTGACTCTCCAATTTCTATCTCAGTGAGTCTATTGTTTGTGTATACAAAGGCTATTGATTTTTGAACATTGACCTTTTAACCAGCTACACAGCTAAAATTGGCGATTAAATCCAGCAGTTTTTTAATTGAATTTTTAGGATCCTCTAGATAGAGTGTCATGTCATCAGCAAATAATGACAATTTAACTTCTTCTTTTCCAATCTTTATTCCTTTTCTTTCTTTCTCTTGCCTAATTGCTATGGCTAATATTTCCAGAACTATATTGAACAGAAGTGGTGAGAGAGGACACCCTTGTCTTGTTCCTGATCTCAGTGGGAAAGGTTTAATTT
>PVIR01012717.1:0-22555 GCA_004026965.1 Petromus typicus | reverse complement strand
CAAACTCTTGTTCTGCATCAATTGTGATGACCATATGATTTTTGTCCTTAAGCCTATTAATATAGTGTATAACATTGATTGATTTACATATGTTGAACCATCCTTGCATTCCTGGGATGAATCCAACTTGGTCAGGGTGTATAATCTTTTGATAATTCTCTGTATTCTGTTTGCCAGGATCTTATTGAGGATTTTTGCATTGATATTCATTATAGATATTGGCCGGTACTTCTCTTATTTGGTTGCGTCTTTCACTGCTTTTGGAATCAGGGTAATGGTTGCTTCCAGGAATGAGTTTGGGGGTACTGCTTCCTTTTCAATTTCATTGAAGAGCTTCAGAAGTAGAAGCACTAGCTCTTCTTTAAAAGTTTTATAGAATTCAGCAGTAAAACCATCAGGTCCAAGGCTTTTCTTTGTTGGCAAGATTTTAATTGCATTTTCAATTTCACAGGTTGTTATTGGGTTATTTAACATTTCTATATCTACTTTATTCAGCTTTGAGAGTTCATATGTGTCTAGAAATCTATTTCTTTGACATTTTCCATTTTATTGAAGTATAAATTTTCAAAGTAGGTATTTATTATCCTCTGGACTTCCTTGGAGTTGGTAGTAATTTCTCCATTCTCATTCCTAATAGCATAGATATGAGCCATTTCCTTCCTTTGTTTAATGAGGTTGGCTAAGGATCTATCAATTTTGTTTATCCTCTCCAAGAACCAACTTTTGGATTCATTGATTTTTTTAATCATTCTCCTGGTTTCTATTGCATTAATTTCTGCCCTGATCCTTATAATTTCTTGCCTAGTGTGAGCTTTGGGTTTGTTTTGCTCCTCTCTTTCTAGTTGCTTGCGGTGCAGCATTAAGTTGTTTATTTGAGCTTGCTCTGTTTTCTGGATGTAGACTTTCACTGCTATGAATTTTCCTCATAGAACTGCTTTCATTGTGCCCCATAAATTTCTACATGTTGTACTGTGGTTATCGTTTAGTTGTAAGAACTTCTCAATTTCTTCTCTAGTTTCTTCTGTGACCCATTGGTTGGTCAGCAGAGTGTTGTTCAGTTTCCATGTTTTTGTGATGATCCTGGGCTGCCCTTTGCTATTCAGCTCCAATTTCAGAGCACTATGCTCCAACAGTATACAAGAGATAACTTCAATCCCTTTATATTTGCTTAAACCTGTTCTATGAATTAGCACATGGTCTATTTTGGAGAATGATCCATGAGCAACTGAGAACAATGTATATTCTGACTTTGTGGGGTGAAATACTCTGTAGGCATCTATTAAGTCCATTTGCTGAAGAATCTGGTTGAGCGCCAGGATTTCCATAGTGAGTTTTTGTCCAGTTGATCTGTCTCTTTGTGAGTGTGGGGTATTGAGGTCCCCTACTATTATTGTATTGGAGTTTATCTGGTTTTTAAATTGTGTTAATTTTTGTTTCATATAGTTGGTTGCATTAGAATTTGGAGCATATATATTTAAGATTGTGATTTCTGTCTCTTGGATTTTTCCCTGAACTAAAAGGTAGCGTCCATCTTTATCTCTCTTTATCAGCTTTGGCTTGAAGTCTATTTTGTCTGCAAATTAAATCTCCACTCCTGCTTTCTTGCTGTTTCCAGTCGCATGGAGTATTGTTTTCCATCCCTTTACTTTTAAACCATGGGTTTCTTTCTGAATTAGGTGTGTCTCTTGTGCGCAGCAGATTGTAGGATCTTGTTTTTTGATCCACTCTGCCAGTCTGCATCTCTTAATTGGCACGTTGAGTCCACTGACATTAATCATTATGACTGATATAGGTAAATTGAGTGCTGCCATGTTTTCCTGTTCATGGCTGTGTTATTCTATTTCTGCTCTTTCCCCATCAGTTTCTTCTTTGGTCCCATGGTTTGACTCGGTTAGGTCTCGTGGATTTGTTACTTTCCTTATTTTTCTACAAAGATATTCTTTTAAATGTTTTGGAGCATAGATTTCCTATTTGTGATATTTTTCAGGTGTTCTTTCTCATGAAAGTATCTTATTTCCTCATCATTTTTGAAGGATAATTTTTCAAGATACATGAGTTTGGGTTGGAAGTTGTTTTCCTTTCGGGCTTGGAAGACTTCACTCCAGGCTCTTCTTGCATTGAGTGTTTGAGTTGAGAAGTCCGCTGTAATCCTGGCAGGCTTTCCTTGGAATGTACTGTTTTCTCTTCTCTGGCTTGTTCACTATTTCATTCTTTTTTTGGATATTGGGACTTTTATGATTATATGCCTAGGTGTAGATTTTTTTCATGTCACGGGCATGTGGCACTCTGTATGCTTCATGTATTTGTGTGTTCAATTCTTTACCTTTTTCTGTGAAGTTTTCTGCCATTATCTGTGTGAATAGCTTTTTGATGTCTTTAGCATTGTCTCCTGCTTCCTCAGTGACTCCCATCAATCTTATGTTATTCTTCTTTGAATCACTAGGAGCTGTTGGATTGACTTTTCATTATCACTTGCTTTTTTCCATAGATTATGCCTTTCCAGTTCATTGGTTGAGATCCTGTCTTCTAAGTCTGAAATTCAGTCTTCTGCCAAATTCATTCTATTGCCCAAACTTTCATTTTCTTTCTTAATTTCCTGGACTTCTACTTGTAGGTGTTTAAAAGGTTCCAGTGCTTTTGCTGTCTTGGATTCTATCAATTCCATGATTTCTTTGTTAGCTTTATTGATCATCATGTTGACAGTGTTCAATATCTCTACTTTCATCTCAGAGATCAATTCTGATTTCTATTTTACTAGATCTGCTTTGGGTATCATTTCTGAGGGCCCTGGAGACTGGGCTTCACACTTTTCTATTTCCCTTCCCCCTGTGTTACTTGGAGGTGAGAATCTTTGTGTCTTAGACTTTGAGTGTTTCCTCATCTCTGACCTGCCCTGTTTTCTGGCGCTGTTTGTTGCAAGTCAATTTCCTCCTAATAGTTAGGAACCTTAAAATAGCAGTGTTTCCTGGGTTGTTCTTTGCAGTCTATATTGGGACCTAAAGAAAAACCCCTAGTTCTGGCACACCATATGAGGCACTCAATCAATACAGTCAGGACACCTTCTCCTGTCTGCTTTAGAAGCAGGGAGACTGTGGCTCCTGAGATGCTACAATGGCAGTGCCTGAGGTTGCAATGGGCTTACCTGTTCACCAATACAGAGTCTCTGGGCTCACTTGTGCAATTGGCCTGAAGGCCAGTCGGTTGTAGGCCCTGTGCAGGTGCAATGGTAGGGGCTGTTATTCCAACAGGCCCATCTACTCACCAAAACAAGGTGACTGGATGTGCTTCTGCAGTTGCTGTGGAGAAAGTCAGACTCTGACCTGCTAACCTCAGTCCCTGGGCGCTCTTCCAGCATAGGCCTGGAAGCCAGCAAGCTCCAACCCCGGTGCATATTCAGTGACGCTGACTCGATGCCGTAGTCACCATTTCCCGAGCCACCTGCTGCTAATCTCTGTCCCTGAGTGCTCTTCCAGCGTGTACCTTGAGGCCAGCAAGCTCTAACCCCGGCGCAGATTCGGTGGCACAGTCGCCATTTCCCGAGCTGTCCGCTGCTTAAACTCAGTCCCTTGGCACTCTTCCGGCGTAGGCCTAGGTGCAATTCTATGGTCTCACATAATGGGCATATAGGATGACCATTCTCTGCCCTCATAGATCCTGTAGGATTAGCTGGGGAAAAGAAGCACACCAGCAAACAAGAAAAAAAAATAGTCTCTGATGATTTCTGTAAAGGAAACTACAGTATAATATAACAGAATCATCAATAATGGTGAGTGGTGGAGGAATTAAATAAGATCTAAGGATATGATTGAGATTTAAAGGGTGTGGGAGAGCCATCCATCCAAAAAAAAAAAAAAATGATTTCATCTATGTTATCTTTGCACAATCAACTTAATCATTTTTTCCCAATATATGCACTAATAAAAATCTGTAAGTGATCACATGGCAAGCACACACCCGCAAAAGAAAACAGACAGGAAGCTAATGTTTTAGAAAAAAGAACTATCAATTGCAAAGAATGTAGCAGAACACAAAGTTAAGCATGCTTGATTGTCTTAGTTACTTTTTCCTTTGCTTAGACAAAATACTTGATCCCCAAATTTAAAGAAGGAAAAGTATATTGTACATCACAGTTTGTAGAGGTTTCATTTTACAGTTGTCTGGCTCCAGGAGTGGTAGAAGAGAAAGAGTTCATAGCAGGTAGAAGTTAGCAAGGAATGAGAGAAGACAGCAAAAAGCAGTGAAGGCACAAGGCAACAAGTTACCGTGACAGCCCTCTTTTTGTCCTTTCTTTTATATTCATGCTACACTATGTTGAGGAGGTAGCATATACTTCCAAGGTGCGCCTCTCCATTATCCACACTGAGAACCATGCCAAAACAGTTACCGGACTAACTCAGTAACCACTAACTTAGCCTAGAACCCATTCACCCTCTAGATATGGCCACTCTGAAAAAGCCCCACCTAAGACTGCACAAGCCTTTGGGGAACACCTAGACACAACTCATAGCACTAAGACAGTCAAAGGGGGCTGGAAAGCAGCCAGTGAAGAGAGGAGCCAGGGAAGAAGTTGAAGAAAAGTGGACAGCAGATCACATGGACACTGGAAAGTACTATGAGAGTCTGCATTTTGTTTAAGTTCAGTGAGAAGACACTGCATGATGGTAACTACCTGACGCAATCCCAACTCACACACCTGGCACTGTGCCTTGTTTATAATAAGTACTGAAGAAAGAAATATCACATTTGAGTTCTGTATGTTTTTTATTTAAGCTAAGCATTATTTAACAGATGTGGCTAATCGATGCAAAGAAATGCAATCAAGGAATACTATCCACCGTATTTATACAATTTATATTTCTGCTGAATGCATTTTAACTATGAGATTCACCCAAGGAACAATCAGGATCAGGTCTGAACTATTTTATCAATCAGGTACAAATCCTCCAAATAATTTCTATGTACTTAAAAGTCTAGCACAAAATCAAACTCAAAAGAAATATTTCTGCTGCCCCAGACAATGTTTTACATTTTTTCTTCTTTCCAAGTTACCAATATTCAACCTAAAAATATGAGAACAAAGATAAAAATGAAGACGTTAGTTTCTCCAGTGACCTGCTAACATAGTAGTGGGCAATTTGGGAGGCAGTTTATTCACTTGCCCAATGAGTCATCAAATCATTTAGGAAAGGAAAAGTGTACACACCACACTTTTGTCTCTCTCCACTGATTCAGATCCTCTTGTTTCACAGCGCTTTTCTCAGGTCCAGCTCCATGATTCCTGGGCCCACGATAGGCTTTTGACTGACTGGTGGAAACTGCTCTCTGTTTCTGACAACCTACTGCTCAGCCTGTGTCCTCCTCATATCCATTCCTCTTGTCTCATTTGTTTCTATTTCCTTTCTTTTTCTCCCCTAGAATATCAACGAACATAAAATTCCAGATGAAATTTTGTTAGGACAAAGTTTTCACATTGTGCAATAGCTCTTCCTGTGGTTTTAACTAATCATTTCTGATATACTCTTTCAGTGGGTTATGATTTTTTATGTTAGAAGCCAATAGGGAAAAAAACATTTAGAAGAGAAAATTCTCCAGCTCTAAGATCACAGCACAATCCAAAAACCAGCAAATTGAAGCATCAAGCGGGCACAGTTCTTTCTCATCATCATCTGGAGCTGGGCCCAGGAAATAATTTTAGGAGGTTACAGTGGGCACATCAAAGTATACTCGGCAACTATAACAAAGATGAGAAGGCAAACCATTTTTCTTTTTCTGGAACAGGAATCTGAAAACTGGTAAAATTTCATACCAGGTGCAGGTGTAAAAGGCAAAACTACTTAGTTATGGTCATTGAGAGTAAAATTCCCAAGACCTTGGTGCTGGATAAATACCAAGTAAAGCAGCATTACTTTACTGTTTATAAAAAATATTTGTCACACATCATCATCCTTACTTTTCATAACTCACACTTAGTGAAGACACAAATAGTATCATGGTCACATTACGGGAACAACTTTCATAGTAGATAACACACTTCAGAGTCGACCAATATGTGACACAAAGTGTCAGATGTGCATAAGATAAGAGAGTTTTAGATAAGAATTCCTCACAACCTTCCTGAATCCTCACAAGATTTCATTATTTCCCCATTCTCTAAACTTTATGTTTCAATTTTCCCTGCCAGAACTAGAGATATAGCTCAGAGATTCTGGTAACTGCCTCAAAATCCCAGGGTCCTGAGTTTAATTGCCAAAAAAAAAACCAAGAAAACAAAAAATAATTTTTCCATCCAGCTCCTCTGTGTAAGTCAACACCATATAGTCCACATTTTAAGGTCCAAACAAGCCTTCTCCAGGGACCACACAGTCACGGGTTTCATAAATTCACACAAGCATTGTTGTTTGATCTACAGGTCTACACATATGTAACAATTAAAGTAAGTTTTAGAAAATACTGTCTTCACAAAGGCCTGATTATCTAGCTTCCCATGATCCACAAATCAAGTGGAATGCTGGTCACATTCACACATGCAGGGGTGAGTTGGAGGTGATCAGCATCTGCCCTCCTTCACCACTTTCTGTCTTGTTTGTGGAGGTCTACATTGCTGTTCTTTGTGTGACAGCTTCCCTACTTCACTCATTTGAATGATCTGCTCTGACTATAAAGCCATTGGACTTGCACTCTTGGTGATGTATACCCAATACTTGACAATTATCCCTCTCTGTTTGTTAGTCTTGTCATTATGCTGTAGTTTTTAGGGATTTAAGAGCAAGAGTTCACACTAATTAAAAAAAAATGTTTACTTACCTGTGATGACAATGAAGACACTTACTCTGAGAATTGCCTGTCTACTCTGATCAAACTTTTCACTCCATGTCTGTCCTGCCTTGAAAGACCACAGAGCCTTCCAAAGCCCTGCCTTACTCTAGTCACAATCCAGTTTTGATCATGGATCCTTAAAGTGTGCAGACACTGAACACTGGTACAGTTAGTTCAATATCAGTTTCTTTTTTAAAAAAAAAAATCTTTATTGGTACATTATGAATACACAACATCATCACATTCAAAATCAACTTTGTACCAGAATATGATATGACTTGATTCTTAGTTTTCTTCTTTCCCCCTGCTCTGAAACCTCCGACCCCCTATATACATAATCTTTGTTTCCTTTTTTCTTTATTACTATCACATTCATTATTTACCTGTACACCGGCTTTCCTTTTAAATATTTTCTATTTCACAATATCCAATATCAGTTTCTTAAATGTAGTCACCAGCTTCTTGTGATTTGAAGTTTAAAACTTGTGTATCATTTTTACTTGTTCTCCATCACACAGGCACTTTCCTGCTGGCAGGCGTCGTCTAATAGGTGAAATCTCTCAACACAGTACTTTGCAACATCCTCAACTCTTCATGTCAAATACAAAACATTCATTTCCCAATATCAACAGTAAAAATTTTCACTTATGCAGTTTAGTACTTACAGTCTACTTCTAAAAAATGGCATGCAGTCTTAGAAGGAAAGCCAAGTAATGTAAAATCTAAAGATGATAAATAAAATAAAGGAAATAAATAAGTAATAAATCAAGTATACTATTTGAAAATGGAGAAGAAAGCTAACAAATTTTGAAGGCTGGATAAATGAATACCATTACAGGTTATCATCACTGAATTTCTTGGCAGGCAAAGAGATAAGGAGACATGTTAATTATTCAATATCTCCATTATTTTCATAATTTCTGAGAAGATCTGTCTTGCTCTGTCATGTCATCATTTAAAAAATAAATAGATAACAAGTTTAGTCTCTTCCTTTGCCCTGACTTTTAACTGGCTCTGCCTATACACGTGCACACCAAGCAGGTGAACAGATGACCAGCAGACGCAATAAGGTCATGATGCAGAATCCACTCTACCGTCCTTCATTGTGTGCACTCAGGATGCACGTGTCTCCCAACCTGATCTCTGTGGCTCCATCTCCATCTGGTTTACACTGTCCCCTTTCATGCTGCCATGGCTTGCCCAAACATAGCACAGTGCAGCTGAAGTCCTGCTTTGAGCTCAAACCGTGTCTTCAACCAGGAGGTGTCTAGACATGCCTGAGACCATTTTATAAATTCACTAACAGATCGTGTGCACAAAGAGGCCCTGAGGAAAGAAGAATAGGCAAAAAATACTTAGTAGAGTAATGCTGCTTTTTCTGTGAGGAAAAATAAATTTGAATATAGCATCATGTTTACAAGTAAGATTTAACTTCCAATCTGACTCTCTCTAATTACTTTTATCTCTGGCTGCACTGATGGCTGAGTCTTAAGAGATGCAGGCTGTGAATGGAACAGGCAGCTGTGAGTAAAATCAAAACGATCAATAGCACATCAGGGCTGCACATGCTTCTGACGTAGAAGATGTGACTGTGCAGGTAATACCAACAAAGACTTCCTGGGACTCTCAACAGAGCACTATGGAGCCCGAGTCCCTGAGCTTCCTCCATCAAAGGGAGCCAGGACAGCTCATGCTACACAGGCCTCCTGATACTCAGTGAGAAGGGTGCTTCCAAGCAGGCTGAATAGGGACCAGTGAAGCAAACCATGGCTTTATTCCAGGGAAGAAGTGGATGTTGTGAGCAAAGACAGAGCTACACTCTAATCACTCTAATTGTATACTATTCAGGTAATATATCCTTCCAAGTTTTAAAATATTCTACAGGACATTCAGGGAGTTTTGATTCTAAATCAATAAGGATAGTTCACAGGCTGATCAGAGTAATATGAATTCTCTAAAATATGTATTTTCGGCTTAGGAATAAAAATCATTTGTGCCAAACTATAAAAATCCCTTCCCTGAGATTTGTGGAACAGACTCTTCCTAGCTCAAGGCCTACATCTTCTCAATTAGATTCACCTTTTCTTCCCCATCACTTCTCTCATACTGTTCTTTGGTTTTAAAATGTTGCTAAGGAAGGCCTCCAATCTGTCCATTGCCTAGTTCCAGTCTTTCTGTACTTTTTGCACACTGAAGCTTCATCTCCCCCACTGGCGTTAAGCCTATGTAACAGTTTAAATTTTACTAACCAGTTCCCTATGTTTTCATTGCTCAGCATCACTATCAGGCATGTATCCAGTGTTGGTTGAGAATTGTTGGGATTGTCTGTGGTTGTGTGTGTGTGTGTGTGTGTGTGTGTGTGTGTGTGTGTGTGTGTGTGTTCATCCCTTGGAGAATGTTATGAGACAACAATGGAATGAGGGAGTACATCAAAATCAGGATTTTTCAGAGATATTTCAAGGCAACAATAAAATTTGAAGAATCTAGAAGGATAAAAAGGATTATAATAGGCAGGGAAGAGTGGAAGCTCCCTTTTTTCACACCCTTTCAGATGCAGTCTATGTCTCTGCCTTCCTAGTTTCCCATCAGCATATTTACCATCTCAAACACAAGTTACTCACACAGCCACAATTTTGTTCATAACATTCCCACTACTCACTTTCCTATTTAATGAAACTGCCACCCTTCAAAATCTCATTCAAAATGTCTTTGTAGCAAAGAAGGGAAAGAAAAATGTACAGTAAAAACAATAAAATGGAAACCAAGCTTATGAATATAGGGACTGGGGGGGCAAGAGGGAGGATAGGGGAATAGGAAAAAGTGAGAATCAAGATATATCATGTACAGGTAGAAATTCTCAATGATGAATGTGGTCATAATGTATCCATAAAATGTACCAAATATGCTCAATAAAGGTTAAAAAAATCTTCACTTCCCAGACCAAATGTAATCATTATTCTTGAGAAACTCTTAGAAATATATTTATTATTATTCTGCAACACAAAACATTATTACTGGTCATGAAAATTATTGTATTTTCTAGGTAATTATGGGCTGTTTGGGCCACTTACTTTGGTTTATTTGAACCCAGCACCTAGCACATAACCTGGCACATAGCAGAGCCTGAAGGAATGTTGATTAAATCACAAGGGAACTTCTGACAAAATGTCCAGGCATCAATTCATAAACAATGTTCTGGGTACTCCAGCTGGATGAACAATGTATAAATTTTCTATTAAAAGTTGCCTTCAATTTCAATAGCTTAAAACTACAAATGTAGGAGTGAAGGGGTCCTTTAATTTGAGGTCTTGGCCAAGGCTAGTACCATCTCTAGACTGTCATGTGGAGATCTTCTTCCACTTCCTTAAAAAAATTGTATACAAAACACACTAATCTATAAAAATTTTTATAGTCATAAAAAAATCATCACTATCTCACACAACCTTACACAATGTCAAAATGATTAATCACTGTTCTATTTCTATTCTTATTTTTTCCTTAAACTTTTATTAACCTATAACAATCACTCTTATTTTACAAAACCAAAAAATCATATATAAAAAAACACAAAAAAACTAATAAATTTACAACAACATCACAACCTCTCTTATGTTCATATATTATCTGTCCATTCCAACTCCATTCATTCCTGTCTTCAACAATCCCAAACCCTACACCACAAACAATCACCAACAGTAAAACACATTAATTTTTGCAATTAGCATGTGGTAAAAAATGTAATTAATAAATTAATAAATTCACATACTAAAGGCTTGGTCCCCAGAATTCCATTATTTGGAGTTGACAGGACTGGTGAGAAGGAGTCCTTAAATCATTACAGGTGTGTGACTGAGATGGGACCCGAGTGTCTTTCTCTTACTGCTTCCCTTCTAATGACGTAACAGCTTGTTCATCATCTCCTCCACTGTGACACACCAGAGACTCAAAGCCTGCTGAAGCCACCTATTCTAGGACTGAGACCTTTTGAATCTTGAGCTAAGAAAGTTTTTGTTTTTGTAGTAATTGTTAATTTTTGACAAGGGAAGGCTAATTGATATAACTAAGAAATCTCTAACACTTAGTTAAAAATATCATTTCAATGTTAATTTCTTCATTTTCATCAACCTACCATCCAAATATAAAATTGTAACACTATGGATATGGGTGAAGCACAGAGAGAAAATGTCTGCTTTTGCAACTGTTCTGTATAAAATGTTTCTTTCAAAATAAGAAACCTAAGATAAAGTCAAACAGGAGGAAAATAACGTATAACACTCACATACATAGCTGACAATTCCAGAAGAACTTTGGATTTCACTGCTATTATAAATCACTGTTCTTGTTGTACTGAGGAAAACAACTAAAATTCAAACTCTGTGGGTGGTAGTTGATGATAAAGCTTCCAGGCTCCGGATAGCTGCAGGATCTTCCTAAAGAAGCAAAGCTCAAAAAATTCTCATGAGGTTTTTATGCTGATAAAAGTAAATCAAGTCTTAAATTCTGTATTAATCTGGTAGTATGCTTATGGTTTTCGTCTAGGAATTCACTGTGCATGTTTAAAGAGAAGGTAGAATCAATTACATGATGACCTATAACATAGAAGAATTATGCTTTTCTCATAAAATTTAGGAAGAGGTAGAAATAAAACAATTTATATTTCCTTCAGTACAGAGAAAAGCTTCTTAGTAGTTCTTTGTTTTATTTTTTCATGTATTGTGCTTTGGCTTATATGTACAAAGTCAATTTCGTCTTTCACTTATCCCCTAAGTGAATGAAGATTTTTGCTTGGTTTTCTAAAAAATCTAACCAGCTTCTACAGTATTGGCCTTAATCTGGAACAGAGTTTACTCAGTAAATGTTCTTTATTTTTTTGTGTGTCTATTGGATACTTTACCAGGAATAGTTAGATGCTGAAAGAATATGACACACAGAGGAGAATTACTTTAGATTAAGACAGTACCTGAAGCAATCTACTTCTAACTTCAGATATGCTACTTCTAGCTTCAAAGAGCTGTGCTGCAATCCCTTGCCTGCACAGCAAACCTTCTTGGAGCACAGTGACTGCTTCTAGTGTCTTATGTTCCTCTCAAAAGCCTAACACTAGGTATTAAAAGACAAGTAGATACATTGTCAACCAATATAGCAGAAAAATTAAGAGATGGCATGCCCAAACTTATACTAAACCATTCATCTAATGTTTTAAAAATCTGTGGTTTCTAATATGCAGAGCATGTGGAGATCAACTAACCATCAACTGACTAGCCCATGTTTCACACTGAGGAAGCCAGTGAGGGTTTTCCCACAATGACTGCTGTGAATATCGATGTACGCCCATTCATATATTGATTGTCTGTTGCCAATGTGATAGAGACTTTGAAAGATAATTAGGTTTTAGAAGAAGTCATAAAAGTGGTCCTTGTGAAAGAGAGAAAAGAGGACTCTTCCCTTCCTTCTCTTTGTACTCCACCCCATAGTCCAGGAAAGGATATAATGAGAAGGTGACTATCTCTGAGCCAGATAGAGAGCCCTCATCTGGAAACCAAATTAGCTGGACCTTGACCTAAGAATTCACAACCTCCATATCTGTTGTTCAGGCTATTTAACATAGTATTTTGTTATAGCAGCAGAGCTGACTAATAAAATTACAAAGAAATAAAATAGAGAATTTAATAAATTCATAAATTATGAGGTATAGCATGCTTTAAATAGGGTGACTAAGGATTCAGAGGATTTGGCTTGGATCTGATTCTTCTAGGACTTTGTTAATCCCTCTCAGCCAGACCTCTGAACATCTTCCACTGAGAGATTTATTCCTCCCAGTGCCATGTCCGCCCTGACCATGCTGAGGTCTTGCCAGGCAGGAGGGCCCGTGTGAGCTCTGCTGATTTATGCCAGCATCCACCAGAGTGGGACCTTTGTCTGGCATGTCTGCCGGGCTGCTCTCTGTTCATACTCCCTTTCCCAGATATGAAGTACTCACACTTTGGTCTTACCTTATTATCCTTCTAAGTCTTAGTTTTCTCAAGGAGACAGGACAGTGCATGCTAATCCCCATCAGACAGCGGGAAAAATTAGAGTGGAGTCGTTAGGAGATTACAAAGGTTTCTGGGACTATGACTAGCAATAGAAATGTGTAGTTGGAAGTAAACATGGTATTGTCCCAAAATAATCTAAGCCTAATCCTCATCCCTTCACCAGTGACTAGGAATAGAGAAGAACTGTAAGAACAGACAGTAAACAATGTGAGTAAAACCTAGGAGATGAAATTGTGCAGAACTTTGGTGAAACCATACCTCTAGTTTGTAGTTTTTAACTGAGGAAAGCTCACAGTGCAGGAACAGATCTTGATTTGATTACTCACAATATGCCATCAGCAAAGCTGCTAGGATGAACTGCCTGCTGCCAAGACTAGAAATTCACCAGCCAAGTAAATTCACCCAAATAATTGACAATTGTCTGTGTGTAGCAAAGCATGACAGCATATGTAAGGCAAGTTTAAAGGAAAGAGAAGAGTCTCTTCTATGTATTTAATTTTATTTTCTAGAGTTTGAAAGATTAATAAGCCAGGCAAACAAGAGGAGTGGGAGGAAATGGCAAACATCAGTGACTGTGCTATTGTCTTAGGCCATAGTTACCAAACTTTAACATGTATCAGAGCCACCCTGATATGGACCTGCTGGCAAGGTAATGTGAACCCAAAACCCCAGAAATTTATATTTCTAACATATTTTCAAGAGGTGAGTGCTTCTGGTCCAAAGATCATATTTTAAGAAATGCAATCCAAGGAAAGAACCCTAAATCACTTCTCCTTCAGAAAAATCTGTTCTGAAACTTGTATATAATCCACTCATTTCACTTAAGAGAGTTTTTTAAACCCTTATCAACCATGTACACCATTAGCAACTCTCCCTAAAACAAGAAAATAGTCCTTATTGAAATATGATGTTGCGCAACCCACAAAGATAAGTCCAGAAAGTGAGAAACAGGAAATATTCTTTTCATTTGATTCACACACTAAGTATGTAAGAAGATAAAATAGTCAACATCAAAGAACAGTAAGAAGAAAAATAGGGAAATTCATTCTATTCAAAAGCCTTGTCTGTATAACCTTGGCTTGAATTAGAATAGCATAGATTTCACATGCAATGCAGATCAGTAAGATGGATCTTAAGTATTTCTTATAAAGTGTTTTTATATGGAGAAATCTGATGAAGAATTTAATAATCCACTTAATGTAAAACTGTTCCATTCATCAAGCATATAAAAGGTCTGCAAAATTCTGAAAGCCATTTGCAATCCTGCTGCATAAATACCTCTTTAAAACCCTATGAATTATAAAATAAAATATTTGTTCTGTCCTTTGAAATGTCTTCATAAACTTTAGGACATAATACTGTTGAAACAACTTTTACAACCCATGTTGAAAATGACTGATTT
The DNA here is from genome assembly GCA_004026965.1 of Petromus typicus. NCBI lineage: Eukaryota > Metazoa > Chordata > Mammalia > Rodentia > Petromuridae > Petromus > Petromus typicus. Next base: position 8,302 of record PVIR01012717.1, on the reverse strand, counting down.
TTCTCTAGTTTAAGAACAAGTGATCCCTCCAGAATCAACTACAGACAAGCCCTAATATATTAGTGCAATTTACCTTCAAAGCCACATTGTAAAAAAATAAAAATAAAAAACAATAGTACACAATAAAAACAATACATCTACATTAAGTATTCACTTATATTTTGATACTTTCCCAAACTCTAAACAAATTCAGCCAACTTCTTTTCTCACAGAGACTATGTCTTATGTGTCTTACAAGTACAACTTAATAAACAGTGAATTTCAATTCAGTGACCAAAAAACATAATCAGTCATTTGTTTATTGCAAATTTTTCATTTAGTCCTACTGGGAGTGTTTATTTACTCTTCTTAATACCCACTTTGGGGGACGGTAAGACTCTACCCCACTGTTTCTTGATAGACAGAAAGGAGGATAGTCATGCACACCACCTACAGTCACTAGTCTGTGAGTGGAGCCAGCCCTAGAGGAGGCTCTCTAGGCTAAAAACAATTGAGGCCTTGGAGGTGGGCCCCCTGAACCCTTTGACCTTTACCTTTTACTGTCATGTTCCCTGGATGCCAGAAAGGGGTTTGCAAGCTACTGTTTGTCCTACTGGTTTATTTGCTTGTTTTGAACTTGCTTTGGTCTGACTCTTTTCTCTCCTCTTATTCCTCCCTTTTGCAGTTCAAATTTTTATTCTGTCCTGTTGTACCTGATAGTATGTAAATATCTTTTGTAAAGAGTTTCATAGCTATGAGTTAGTCTTAAGTCTCAGAAGAAATTTGGATTTTAAAACATGTTGGAATTATTGAGAATTTAATAAAGGTATTATTTCATTTTCAGTAATATATGGCATGTGATAGTTGTTCTAGGAGAAGCAGAATTATCAAGTTGCTGTCATCTTTAGATGAAGCTTAAGTATTGTTTAAGGAATATACTTGGGTGTGAAGTTGACATGGGGCAGATTTTGACTTTTGACCAACTAAGTGTGAGCCAAGTACATCTTTGCTTCTTTAAATTGTGCATATCCAGTGCTGTGCCCTCCAGTGGGAAAGCTAATACATTGCATTTAATGGAGGTCAAAATGGCCTTATATTTTATAGAAAAAGGATAGTTCTTAGGATACTAGTAATGTTCTGTATCTTAATCTTAGTAGTGGCTACATAAATTTTTATCTGTCACATAAATTTTTGTCAAAACACAAACATAACTTACTTTTTGTGTACATTGTGTTTTAATCAAAATATTCACTCACAAATTTCCAGCAGAAATTTTTAGCTAGTACAAACATCCAAATCTGTTGCTATGCTTTCTTGCAAACAATAGAATCAGAACTTTCAAAGAAAATATGTTGTCCTCTAAATCATTACTCAGAATGTGTGTTTGCTTTTCCTTCTAAAAATGAAGCTTAGGCACCCAATTTTCACACAATTATTAGCCTTATTAAACAATTTAATATGAGAAAATTCACAATTATTTCTATTCAAAATGAACTCAGGAGAAGAGAGAGGACTAAATCAACAAATACTAAAACTAGCACTGGTGTCAGTTTCAGTGTGTGTTGCTTACATTTGTACTAATTAATTCCCATATGAGGAAATTTTAAAATCATGTTCAATAAAAACTCAGAAAATTTTTAAGATATTTCTGAAAATTTTCTCTTCATTCCTTTTTCATTTCAGGGCAATTAAATTTTATTGTGACTTTCCAATTTCTTATTAGAAACACACTTAATCTTAGAAAGCATAAAACTAAATTGCCTTTGTCCCCTTTAGTAGGCATGACATAAATGTAAAAATTGTTCTAAAGAACATTTGCTTTTACAATTAAGTATTATTGTGAGCATCTTTTTGCCAATTAAATGGTTTTCTCTCGTATTTGAGAAAGATGAAAACAAGGGTCAGCTCTAGAGAAAGCTCATCAAATAAAAGTTCAGTCTATTCCTGCACACGATGCTGTCAAGGTTTTGTATAAGCAAATTTCATGTAATTGTTTAAGATTTTTAAAAATAGAATAATAATGAAATGGATACAAACTTGTATATGCTTTTTCAAGTAAATATAATTAATTGACAGGGCATTCACTTAAGCATTTCTCATCAGGACCAGATTTTTAATAGTATTCTTGTTTTTCAATTCTTTTCTTCAAATGCCATAATTTTCAGGTGATTAATTTATCAGCTTGAGAAGTAATCTCAATCATTGCCTCATCATATTGAAATTTAGAAATTTATTATTAATAAGTAGCTATAGAATGAAGTTTGTGAAAACAGAAATATTTGTCCTTTGTCTGTGGTGTTTTGTTATTTTGTTTTGCAGTACCAAGATGAACCAAAGGCCTTTGCCCTGAGATACATTCTCAGACCTTCATAAAAATATTTTTTTTCAAGCCAGGATGTATAAGTTACTAAAATATCCAGCCTGAAGAAACTTACTCCCCTCCTGCCTCAGCCTCTCAGATATCTGGGACTGCAAACCAGATACCACACCTAGCTACAAACATCATCGTGAGTTTAGTGCTGCCTTACTCAGTGACTCCATGGGCAGCTTATGCACTGAATAACCACACCAAAAACATTTTGGAAAGAGCTGCTTTCAAAAGAAAGTTCAATATTATGGCAACAAATCAGAACTCCTTTGGATTCCCTCACTAATCTTAAAGTTTTAATCACAAGTCTAACTTCCCCTGACTGAGGCCTCACTTGTAAAAGTGTCCAAGCCCTTGAAATAGCACCATGGACTGGAAACCAAACGTTTACGATGTGAGCCTTTGGAGAGTACTTCAGATTCAAAGTATACCAGTGTCCACTTCTAAAATCTGAGGATGGAGTGCTCCATAGACCCCTAGGCTCCTCAATATTTGGTCAAGCTGAGAGCCACTGCTCTAATGGTAAAACACAACCACACTAAAACAAGATATATGGGGCTGTTAACTTCTCTAACATTAACTTTAATTTTTACACAGAAAACAAGCTTATAAGTGTTAGCCCTTGAAATCACTGTAGCAAAAATAAAATAATACCACTGATTTCAGGCTTTTGGGTCAGTGACATATAAAATGGATAAGACAGCATTTACCTGTACTATTCACCTGTAATGACGAGACTCAGAAAACTGAGGGCACAAATAGAGAATGTGCATTGCTCAGAAATTCACAGGGGTTTTCAAATTCAGGGGCCTTTTATTATTTGTCCCACTTCAGTATCTTCCCTGATAGAAGTCTTGAGTGACTTCCCCTCTCTCATTTCCATTAGTTCTTAAAAATAAATCCACAAGATAGAATCCCAATGGTGTACTGAGAAATGTTCAATGACTAGTTCTCCCAGGCTAAGATGAAATGCGTGGGAAAGCTGTGATTTTTAACATTTTCTGATTCCATGGAATGTACACTCCCACTATGACTGACTTCAGGCTATCAGTGGTTTAACAAATGGCTTGCAAAAGTTTGGAAAATTCAGTTTCTTAAGACAGTGTAAGCCAATTCCAGCACATTATTGTGAAATTATTAGCGTGTTTGTCTCTTAGAGCCCTGGAATGCTAAGATGTAATTGTGTCTACCATATTACTTGGAATATCTCCTTACAAATATCAATTTTAAAATGAACATTTGTCATAAACGTGAGGAATTTTCCTCAGGTGGGGATATCTTTTGACTGTTTTATCTACAATTGGGATTCATGGATTGACAGATATGTTTGTAGAATTTAAAGGGTGAGAAATAAAATATGTGCCTAGAAGAGAGAAACCATCAAAACAAAGGGATTCTGTAATGAGCTGGATTAATCATCAAATCCTGAGAATCACAGCAGTATTAGCCAAGACATAAGATATGGATAGGCACAGTATTTAAGACCAGTCTATTTGTGTAAAGAGAAAGGAAAAGAAAGAAATAGATTCATCACAAAACACACTAACAAATATATATTACAGAATCTACTGCCTAAGTAAGTCAGACAAGGGTCTGATTTTTTTGAGAGTTAGGGACTGAAGATTCAAAAGTAATTTTATTTTTACTGCAGTAATTTCAATGGTTTTTGACTGGGAAAAGTCTGAGTCCATTGAAGTGCCTTGGCTTGAGTTTACTCTGAGTTTCCAGAGTAAATAGTTGGAAATTTAGAACACTCAGGATATGGGTTAAGTGTTAATGTGTTAGTACTAATAACAGAAGATATTAGAAACATGCAGGTAATTTATATGTCACTGTCCTTTCCCTATTTTTATATAACCAGATAGAATAGCATGGTGCTTAAGGCCATATGAAGCTCCAAGGCCATTGATGCTTGTCTATATGATCATGGGACATTTCTTTAGGTACAAGTTTTTTCTGCTAAAATGGATATAGTTGTAAACCTCATTATAATTTTATTTCAAGATTTCAGTGACATAATGTATACAAAACATTCAGTATAACACAAGCAAGAAAAATTATTTTATGTGAGGACAAGAAAACATGGACAAGAGATAATGTTGGCAAAGCACAATGTATGATCTACACTTAAGAAAATGTTAGAGAAATAAAATATTTTAGGAAGCTGTGACCTAGAATTTGAATGTATGATTAACTGATTCTGAAATTTCTGATGTTTTCATATAGCTTTTCTTTGCCAAGATTGCAAGTAGAGCTCCAACATGCTTGTTTATCTTATGGGTGGTTTGGATGATAGATCTCCTACAGTTATGTTTTTTTTTATGTTTTTGATTCCTCACCTGGCGACCCTCCCACTCCCTATATACACAGTCTTTGTTTCTTTTTTTCTTTATTACTGTCACAGTCTTTTTCTCCTCATTATTTACCTCCACCCCCTCTTTCCTTTTAAATATTTTCTATTTCACAAAATCAACTATATATACTACAACTCATTTACAACTTCATACCAGAGAAAAGATACAATATTTACACATCTGTGACCTATTTATTTCACTTAGGAGGATGTCCTCAAGGTACACCCATTTGAGTATGAATGACTCAATATTATCATTTTTAATGGCAGAGTAATAGTACATTCTATAAAAGAACCACATCATCTTCATCCAGTCACCTGTTGATGGACATTTTGGTTGTTTCCAAGGTTTAGCAATCACAAACTGAGCTGCTATAAACAAGAGTGCACATATGTCACTGTGATATGAATCTTTTAATTCTTGTGTGTATGTACCTAGCAGAGTGACAGCCAGGTCAAATGGGACCTCCAATCCTAGCTTTTTGAGGAATCTCCACACTGATTTCCACAGAGGTTGTACAAGTCTACATTGCCACTATCAGTGGATAAGGGTTTCCTTTTTTCCACAGCCTCATGAACATTTGTTGCTGGCTAATCCTGAAATAGCAGCCATTCTTTGTGGAGTGAAATTAAATCTCAGTGTTGCTTTCATCTGCGTCTCCTGAATGACCAATGATTTTGAGTTTCTGTTTTTAATAAAGAAGTACCAAAATCGGGACAGTTATACAAGGGACAAACCACTCCTTCTAAACTCTGATTAGACAAACTCTGCTATAGACATTCATGTCTTTCCTACCAGCTCTCCTCTGTAGACATTGTTCCCCAACAGAATAAAAGGGAGAGTCAAAATAATGTAGCCTGAAGGAGCATCTACTTCTCTTTCTGCCTGAACAGGATTCCCTGGTGGCATCCTTCTTATTCACAAACCCAGGGCTATGCCCCAGGGCATGACTTGTGGCAGAGGCTCCCTGTCAGCCAGCTGCTCTTTGCTAGTTGTTTTTTGGCCATATTTTTTTTGTTGTTGTTGTTGTATTGCTTCCCAGAAATGATAGTGTGTACACTTTCCTGAAATGTGTGAAACACATTTACATAAAGTCTTAGATTAGTAAGTGTGTGGCAAGAAGAAAGCATTTTTGGGCCAGATAAATCTGCAAAGTTCTAGAGTAAATAAAATTTAATGTTGGAGTGTTTAATATCCTGACACATATATTAAGAAAGGAATGGACATTTTAATGCTGTAATACATATTAGCTATAAAGAGAGAAATATAATGTGTAACATCTGGAAATACAGAAACATGAAACATGTTTTGCTACAAATACTACTTTGATTGACCTTTATTTTCTTTTAAAGCAATAATTTCCATATTTGTCCTTCTCTTCATTAACTGGTCTCACAAATAAAATCTGTTAGCAAAATTAGTCCATTACTAGCTGATACCATAGATATTACCCAATGAATTATAAAATATAATTGTATGAACTTAGCATAAAACTTTGAATGAGTCCTTCTCAGTGGTATTATTCAATTTTTTTATTCAATTTTCATTTCAACAGAAAACTCTTCTAAAGCCAGAATCAGAATTTTCCAAGCATTTTTTAAATAGTAGAAGAGTTATTTCATTGTATAATAAACTTCTGATATTTGCTGTACTGAATAACATTTTCTTTTGCTTTACAGTAGAGGCCAAAGTATTGAAAATGATATAAACTAATTATGAAGGATGAAGAAATGATATCTAGCAATGAAAGCAAGCTGAAGAAAATCAACCAGCTTATCAATCTATTTGGAAAGATAACTTCGTTCTGAACTGTGCATACCTTTACACTGAATAATTTTCTATTCATTCCCACCCTTCTTTTATAGTAATGTGCACAGACTGTAATACTTCTGGATTAACTTTATTATATTTTAAATAGTGTAATTGTTATCCTTGGACCACTGTATTATAGATAATCTCTGAGGTCTGATAAATTTTTTGACTTCATAAATTGTTTTAACTTTGGCACCATAGACTGTGCATAATTGAAATAGAAAGTACATCCCTCCAACCCTCAGTTGTGAGGCCCCTGGATATTCTTTCAATTGAAAGTTTAATTTCTTTTCATTTAGAAAGGTAAGGAGTGCCAAAAATATTAACTCAATCTGTTCTTTTAATTATAGTCTTGTCAAATAGTACTTTAACTAACTGCACTGCTGAATAGCAATTAATACCAGTTCAGTGTAATATTATGTTAACTTACATTATGTGAGAATAAATCAGTCTGATGAAAGTGCGGGAGGAGTGAAGAAAAAGAAAATCACAATGTTGTTACTTTGCACTATTAAAATAAAGTGTCCCTGAAAGCTGAACTTTTTTTTTTGTGATAATTACTAAAAATGACAGGGGCCAGGGATATAGCTCAGTGGTTCCGGCGCCTGTCTTGCAAGCACAAGGACCCAGGTTCATTCCTCGGTAACCACATACCTATACTGGGCGTGGAGACTCACGCCCAGCAGCAACCAGTACCACATACCATAGTGCCGGGCGTGGTGGCTCATGCCTGTAATCCCAGCACTCGGGAGGCAGAGGCAGGAGGATTGCTGTGACGTGAGTCTGAGGCTGAGCTCAGGGCCAGCCTGAACCACAAAGCGAGACCCTGTCTCAAAAAACCTTAAAAAAAAAAAAAAAGATGCCAGATGATATACTGTCTATCAGCTCATTAACTTAACCAGTGTGAACATAATAAAACTTGCTGTTTGCCTGATTCTGTTGAACTTCTACTATATCCTAACTTGGGGTTTAAAAAACAAGTTATATATCGGGGTAGCTCCACTCTAGATCATTGTGAATTTCAGTGGAAACCCACCTCTGACATATTATATTATTTTATTTTATATTTTATTTTATTTTTTGTCCTGGACAATAGCCAGTGGCCCTACTAATGCAACTCAGTAGATATTTGAAGTCTTAAGATTTTGAATAAGTGTTTCTTTTCAAACCAGGTGATGCATGATTAAATTTTCTTATTTTATAAGTGACAGCATGTTGCTATTATCTTGAAGGAACCAACCCCTTAAAATTTTCTCTATAATATTATAAAAATATTACCATTATTACTTATTTATAGATTTCCTAATGGTAATGGTTGCTTAAAACATTATGAATGCTTGAAAGGAGATGTAACATGATGAGTTTTTAAAACCAAGGGATGCTGACAAAGACTAAAGTACTGGTTAGCATGAAACTAAGAATCAAGACAAACAGTAACCTTACTTTATTAAACAAGGGAAGGTAGTAAGAATCAGATAATCATACATTTCTGACTAAAAAAACACAAAGTTCAGGGCCAGGGATTTAGTTCAGTGGTTCTGGCGCCTGTCTTGCAAGCACAAGGACCCAGGTTCGATCCTTGGTAACCACTTACAATACTGGGTGTGGAGACTCACACCCAGCAGCAATCAGTACCACGTATCACAGTGCTGGGCATGGTGGCTCACACCTGTAATCCCAGCACTGGGGAGGCAGAGGCAGGAGGATTGCTGTGATGTGAGTTGGAGGCTGAGCTCAGGGCCAGCCTGAACAACAAAGCGAGACCCTGTCACAAAAAATCTAAAAAAAA
>PVIR01012716.1:0-43988 GCA_004026965.1 Petromus typicus | reverse complement strand
AGAGCCATCATATTAGAGCCATACATCAATCATGTATGCACACCCATGTTTATAGCAGCACAATCCATTATAGTTAAATCATAGAAACGGCCTATTTTTTCAACAACAGCATGGACAAAGAATGAATAAAGAAAATATGGTGCTTAAACATAATGGGGTGCCCTTCTGCCATAAAGAAGGATAAACCTGAATGATTTTTAAGAAAATGGATGCACCTGAGACAATAATGTTAACTGAAATAAATCAGATTTGCAAGTTTAAATATCACATAGTTTAACTTACATATTAAATCTAAACTATAAAGAGCAAAATAAAAGGTAAATAACAAGAAGTAGTAAGATAGACCTTTCTCAAAGGTGAAGAGATGGAAGGAGAGATATGAAGGCACATGAAAAGGGATGAAAAAAATAATTAATTTTATATGTATATATATATATATATATATATATATATATATATATATATATATATATATATATATATACCAACTCACTACCAGGAGTATGAACATGTCTTCCAAACACACACTTATGAAAATAAAAAATAAACATTTGAAAATTTATTTCAAAAAAGTAATCTCATAAAAATAACTAAGAACCTATGAGTATAGATTTAGATGAGACATTCATCACATGTGAGACAAATTATATATTCAGAGTTTTAAGTACTTATAAAAAATATAGTCAGAAATATTATTATATAACACTTAAGTGTGTATGCTAGACAAAAATTATTCCAGGAGTTAGATATAATGCAAATAGAAGAAGAAATAAAATGTATAATTTTTAAAGTAATAAAGAAGAAAAAAGTAATAGAACACAGTAAGCACAAGAAAGCTAAGCTACAAACATAGAAAGAAATAAAAGAGAAAATATAAAGTAAGACAATTAGAACAGGTAGAATATACAAATAAGAGTACAATTACAACTAGGATAGTATCTCTATTAAAGTAAAAACTATAATTTTTAAATCTAGCTGCACATTTTTCATTAGATACACCTAACTCAAAATGGTAAAAATAATATAATAGAAAAAATTGGGCAGATGATTTTAGAAAGAAAAAAACAAGTAAAGGAAAGAAAGAAAAAGAAGAAGACAGATAAGGCAAGAATACACAAAAGATTTTTTATATGTGTGCATCAAGGATCAAACTCAGGACCTTGCACTTGCAAGGCAAGCACTGGAACCACTAAGTTAAATCCCCCATCTCAATAAAAGATTTTTAAAAGTATAAACCAGAAAGTAATAAAAGAGATGAAGGACATTTCATATTATTTAAAAGAAAATTTTGCTTCAAAAGTGTGACTATCATAAACTCCATGAACTCATCCACATTTTTTTAAATATACAAAGCCAAATTGCTAGAATATAGGAGAAATTGACAAAACTACAGCCACAGTCATGGTGGATTATTTTAATATACTTGTCTCATAAGCTTATAATCCAACAAAGGAAAAATAAAACTAGAAAATTTAAGTTATACAATTACCAAACTGGATGTAAAACCATACAGTCAACTTTGTATTTAACTTCCAGAGAAGAGAAATTTTTTCAAACATCCATGAAACATTCTCAAAAACTGATCATATGTTAGGCCATAGAGAAAGTATAACAAATTCCAAAAATTTGTTATCATATAAGCAAGATTTGTTGATCACAATAAAATAAATACAAAGTAAGCACTTTAACAACAGTGACAAAATAAGGACACTGGGGAGCAAAGGCTAAGGAACATAGCCAAAGTAGTGCTCAGAGAGAAAAAGAAATCCTAAAAGCATTTATTAGATATTCAGAACAAGTGCAAGTATATGAATTAATGAAAGGTTTGGGTAAGTTTTCAAACATAAAGACAAAAGAATTATTAAAGATAAAGACAGAAATTTAAAATATAGAAAAATAAGAGTTGGCCAACAGAACCCTGCAATGGATGAGAAATATAGTACTGAAAGTAAATTTATTTCTTGATCTTCCAAAAACATTATGAAAATACAGAAAACCAAAGATGGATAAAAGAGCATGAGAAGTTATCTCAGGATCCTGTAAAATGGGCAGGGACAAAGTGAACAGCTCCAAGCCTATACTGAACCAGTGTAAAAGTCAACCTTGGGAATAGCACTGGAATTCAAAATCGATAGATACTGTCAGTCTCAGCAGACAGCCTAAGGACAGCAGCTGGAACCAGGGAGGAAAACTCAAGGACCCAACTCCCAGGTACTGTGAAACTCCCACTGCAAAGGTCTGATAGTGTTGGGCCTACCTGGGCCTTAGGACTCACAAGGCTAACAAACTAATGCTCCATCCGAAGAGAGCACCTTCTATTGTAGAGAAACAGCTGGAATAACATCCAGATTAAGCAGAATAAGATCAATAGAAACAAGGGAACGTGTCAGTACATATCAAAGTCAGGAAGGAAAGCAGTGAAGGCAAATCCCAGAAAAGATAAGGCAAAGAAAAAATGATGAGGCTACTATTTATACCATTGTGTAGAAGATAAGAGACTTCTAGGTCCATGAAGTTGTGGGGGGAGAGTGTGAAGAAAAATGCTTCCCTTGCTCACTGCCCATTTCCTTCTATAAGTAAAAGAATGCTTGCATTACGTTAAAAATTTTAGAAGAAGAAAAGTTCAAACCAAGGCTATGTAAATTGACTATAGACTAAAAGAGAGCCATATACCATCTTTACAGACAATGCAAACATGGAAGAAAGAGCATCCCTGCAAGTGACCAGGAGCTTCATGTTTTAACACAAGCCATGCCAGTGTCTTCAACAGTGCAAATGCAGATTAGGAAAAACTCACCAAGGAGAGATTTTTAAAAATAAAATTAATGGCCAAATTAATGAAATGCATTTTTAAAACCACATAAAAATGAAAGTAGACTACATAGAATTTCAGGGGTAGTGACATAACAAATACAGACTTAAAAGAAACAGAAGATGGAATGGAAGGAAATCTTTAAATCTACAAAATATGAAGAAACAAATAAGAATTCAAAGAAATGAACAGATTTGACTTGTTTTTTTAAAAAAGCTGACATACATGAGAAGAGTCGTCATATATCAAAACTTGTACTAAAATTGCAATTCAAGAAGATTTTTATGAAATACAAGATAACATGGAACTATACATTAAAGAGCAACCATTCATCACTGGAGACTGGCTCATAATGGCCACAAACAAGTCCCGATATATTAAAATACTAGACCTTTAAAAAGAAAAGGTAAAGCTCTCAGTTGTCCAGGCAAAGAAGTGAAATCATGTATATGAAAAGACATCAGATTTTGGCAGTATTTATTTATCTGCAGGACAAAGGCTTAAAATCATTATAAAGAAAATAGTTTAATACATAATGACTAACATTAATTTAATATGTCTTTTTCTTATTTTTGACTTTGAAACCTAGCAAACAATTAAAATTTAATTTGAACACATCATTACTTTAAAAAAAACACATTTTATAGCTATTTGCACTGAAAACACTTTTTAAAATTTACCATTTCAGTACCAAAGAGCATTTTTAACATTATTGTCTTCCATTCAAAAGAACCAGAGCTCCTTGTGAAAATGGCTAATTCCAGAATGGAACAGGAAGTGACTACATGAGTGATACTTGTCCAATTAGAATGAAAGTTATTAAAGGTTACAAAGTTTATCTCGAAAGGATCTGGAATTCAGCTTGAAAAAGCCATCACAGACTAACCGGAGGAGCAATGGGAGCAGCAAAAATAGCAACAGCTGTAACTGATTTAAACAGTTCAAAGATCTTAGTTTGTAAACATGTAATGAGAGATTTTAGAACACTGTTAACCTTCACAAACTCATAATTTTGAAACCTGGTGCATGAAGAGAAAGAGTCAAATATTTATCCTGCTTTTCCTATAGAATCTAATCACTGAGGATTATCAGCAGCTAGTATCAACACAGAAGGGGGACAATTGTCACTGAGGGAAAACATGGCACCATTACAAAGTAGGCTTGCCAAAATTAAAACTGAGTTTGATCTAGCCATCAAGTCTCACTACAACTCAGAGGATATAAAAGGGACAGAGGGGAATGTTAAATGGTGTTGCAATTAACGAAAGCTAAAATATGAAAAATTCCATAGGGCAAAACATGTAGCTTGTTCAACAGATGAATTGCAGTGAAAAAGAGACAGAGAGAGAGCCTAAAGAATGAAGATTCAAACTGAGTGTCAAGCATTGCCATCTAGATATATCTGGATCCTAATTCCAATTGTGCTGTGCATGTGTGTGCGCGCGCGTGTGTGTGTGTGTGTGTGTGTGTGTGTGTGTGTGTGTGTGTGTGCATGCACGTGCATATGCACGTGCATGCACCGAGATGTGAGATCATCTTAATGCAGGAACGCTGTTAATATTTGAAAGTAATTATTTTTTCTATACTGTAGTATAGTAGAATTGTTGCTATATATATATTTTTAAAGTAGAACTATCGTGCAGAGATAGAAACTAAAATGTGTGCATTAAATATTTGCATTTGAAATGCTATGATGTCTGCAGAGGGATAAGTGAAAGGAAACAGTCCACACTGATGACAGTTGAATCCAGGTGATACATATACTGATTTACTAACTGTTTTTGCTACATTTGTATGCCTTTAGTTTTTCCCAATAAATTACTTATTTTAGAAAAACTAGTAAGCAGGATCAAGACAAAATTTTTTTCAAAAAGGACAAAGTACATGTTAGAAATGAAAAGAGAAACTATGAGTTTTAAGATCATAAGTATATATGCATCAATAAATTTATAAACTAATTTCTCAAAGTTAGCTAAAAAATAAAATCTTGAGCAGAACATCCTTATTGAGGGAATTAAAACCATAAAGATACAATTCCTGGGGGAAATATTAAGCATGCTTAGCAGCTTTATAGTGTAATTTTATCAAATTTTCAAGAAATGGAAATTTCCCATCCTCTAGTATCTTTTCTAAATCAAGGAATAATATGGACAATTTCCCAAATCAGTAGCTCTCACATCAAAAATGTAATAAACCATTAGGAGGACTCACATTAAATGAAAAAGCCTACGATGTCCGCAAGCTTTAGTAATATTTAGCAGTGGAATTAAGGTTGTACTACTACTATTACAACACCAACAACTACTACTACTAATAATAATAATAATAGTAATAAACTAAAGGCACAAATATGAGAAAGGAAGAATAAACACCACGATTTGAAAATATAAAAATACAAGAAAATCAACTGGAACACAACGAGAATAAGAGTAAAGAAATGTAGACAACATGTACAAATCACCATCTCCCCTTTGCAAAAAGATAGATTGGAGCTGTGGAGAGGAAATAATCACACACACACACACACACACACACACACACACACACACCGTACTGAAGAGATTGAATTGCTCCACTGAGTATGTATTTCTTACCAATACAAATGACAATTTCTTAAAGCAGTCAGAGATGCCAAAAATTAAAATTTGGATAGCCAAGGCAGAAAAAAATGAAAAGACAAACTGATGTGGTGCTGATGACAAGGTCACATTTGTTAAGTGTGCTTCTGTCTCCTAAAATGAAGAGATAGACACAACCATCTTTCTCTTTCCTCCATTCTCTTGCCACCACACAAGCTGTAGGAATGTAGCCATGATGCCCAAACTGTGCCTACAGACACTCCATACCTGGTTTGTTCTCCAAACACTCTCACCAAGCACTTCCGGGAGCAAATACTCTCGAGAGACTGGGAGAACAATATGCTCAGTTCTAGCTACAATAACATATCCTTGAGTTCTGTGTTTTATTTTAAGTGAATTAAAATGTCACATTATAAAACTTAACTATGCTTTCTATTTTAATATTAAATTACTTAACTTATCTCAACTACTGGAAAAAGTCCCTCCTTCTACTAATTGTAATCTGAAGATTCACCCTAAAACTGTGCTCATTAACCCTACAACTGCAAACACCAAGTAAGAAGTTACTTGTGTGCTTGTATTTTCAGAGCTGATGCCTTTTTTATTGCAAAGTTTTTTCCTTTTCCTATCTCTTCTTTCTAAATATTTTTAAAATCGGCTATAAATAAATGTTTGCTGGGTTTAATTTAGCAGAATTTCTTTCCTTGCTTTTAGTGCTCCCAATAGCCCGATTATGCAAGTCTGTATGAAACTAAGAAAGTATATTTAGTCAGAATTTTAACACTGCTGTCCTCCCTCCCCTCCCCAGAAACAGTCTCATCTGTCACTAATTAAATGGTCAGTCATGGCTGGAATTTGAATCACCCTATTTCTGGTCTAGTGCTCTTTATATAGCCGAATTATCTCCCACATCATTCGAAAAGGTAGGAAGAAAGAATAGTATAGTAGAAAGAATAATCAGCTTGATCATTTCTGGATAACATGAGCAAAATGAAGTTATTAGAAAGATATTAAGAGCACTCTGAATTGACAAAAAGGGTGAAGATACAAGCTTGGAAACAAGAAGGGCATTAAACAACAGAGCACCGGAGCTAGACTCAGGGTGTTTGCGGTGCGGGAGCCAGTGCTCTGTCAAGACGTGGCTTGAATAAATGTTGGAGGCAGCTGCTTCTAGTCCGCCATACACCAGCACTTCGAAGGACCACACAACTGTGACTCGGCTAGGAGCAGCACACATCTGACTAAGGTTTCTAACCGATGCCTTCCAGTGAGGAAGAAGCAATGCCCCACAGAAGAAAGGAGATGGACGCTGCGGGACAAAAACAGTACCACCTGTTTCATGGAATTACTGTGACGAGGAGTGAAGGACTGTATGTAAAAGAAATCTGTAAATTAGAGTAAGCTCTACAAAGGCACTATGATAGGTATTTTCTCTCCAAGGCAGCATTTAACAATTTCATTTAATACTTTGGCTCTATTCACTTCATTCTCCCTCTCTCTTTCTCTCTCTCTCTCTCTCTCATCAAAATAAATCTAAATAGATGAATGTAGAGGACATAAAGTCAAGAGACAGAGTTTTTAAAAATATAATAATTATTAAATTATTTTAACCTGGAGGAAAGAAAATAAACTGTTACTAAATGAGAAAAAGAGAGAAGGGACACACAGAATGAAGACTCAAGGAGACAAAAACTTCTGAACATAAAAAGAATAATGATAAACAGGTCACAGGTGTGTAAATATTGTATCTTTTCTCTGGTATGAGAAAATAAAGTTGTAAATGAGTTGTAGCATGTATATTGATATTGTGAAGTAGGAAATATTTAAAAGGAAAGAATGTAAGGGTAAATAATGAGGGGAAAACAAATGTGGTAATAAAGAAAAAAGAAAACAAAGATTGTGTATATGAAGGTGAGGGAGGCAGGGTGGGGGAAAAAGGGAAAAAATGAGAATCGAGTCATGTCATATTCTGGTACAAACTCAATGTTGAATGCGATTATGATGTGTATTCATAATGTACCAATAAAGATAATTTTTAAAAGAATAATGATAAATACTCTTAAAACCAGATTAATAAAAAGGTATACAACATGGAGAAAAAACTCTACTAACACAAAACATAAAATAGAGTGCTCAGGTTTAATAAAATATGAGAATAAAAGAACTTTACAAAGTGGTCCAATGTTGAATAATAAGAGTTATTTTAAAAAGACAGAAAAAGGGGGAATAAATAAATAGGTCACAGATGTGTAAATACTGTATCTTTTCTCTGATATGAGAAACTGAACATGTAAATTAGCTCTAGAATGTATGTTAGATATTGCAAAATAGAAACTATACAAAGGGAAATGGAGAAGGATAAGTAAAGAGGGGAAAGAAAAAATTGCAAAGCAGTTTTAAAAAGGAAACAAAGCTTATGCATATAGGGGGTTGGGGATTGTAGGGTAAGTAGGGGAATAGGAAAAATGAGAATCAACTCATGTCCATATACTGGTACAAATTGACAATGTTGAGTGTAATCATGATAAGTATATAAAATGTACCTACCTCACAATAAAAAATAAAAAAAATTTAAAAAGAAATGATCTAAGAAAACTTTAAAGCATATAAAGTCATGAATTTGAAGATTGGAAGGACATATGACATGACCAAAAAATACAATTTAGAAAGACTACTTTCTGTATATATAATTATGAAATATCAAGACACTAGTAATAAAGAGAAAGCTAGCAGCTTTTAGAAAAAAGTTAAAGTTAAAGGGTTCACAGAAAGGATTAAGAATCAACATGGCAAAAAAAAAGAACACCGGGAGCTAAGAAACAATGGAAAATAACTGCCAAATTATACGGAAAAAAAGTCATTTTTCACACTAAAGCAAACCAGCTATCAAATGTGAGCACAAATGAAAACATTTTCAATTGTGAATGGTTTAAAAAGAAAATGTATTTGAATGTTAAGCCAAATCTTTTTGGCCTAACACAATCTACTAAAGCAGAGCCTAATGTATTGTCACCCGTTAATCATCATGAACAGCAGGATGGTACCCTCAAGGGCTATCCCCAGGGTGAAAAGAATTAAAGTCTAGACAACAGAAAGGAAAGCGTCAAGTAAACTTTGGATATCAGTAACCCACTGCTGCTCTGACACATTATCACACAGATATCAGCTGGAAATAATATCTGCTTTTTGCCTACAACATCTGAAGTCAAATGTCCAGACTGACCCTATTAGCTTCACTATCACAAGGTTCACAGGCTCAAACTCAATGTGTTAGCTGACTGAGCTCTAACTAGAAGCCTGTGAGAAGAATCTGCTTCTTCACGGATTCAAGTAGGAGGCAGAATCCAGTTGTTTTAGATTGTGGGACTGAATTTTCAGTTTCTGTTGGCTGCTGTCCGGGAGTCACTCTTAGTTTCCAGGGGACTCTCTCCAGCCTAGCAGATGCCCCAATAATTCTCAGAGGCAGAAGCAACACATTCTCATCAAAACTTCAAGCTTAGAATCCCTGTTTTCCTCTTCTGCCATACCTCTCTGACTCATGCTCTCCCCTTTTTCTTTTACATTCAAAGTCTCCTTTGGTTACATAGTCCCACCTGGAAAATCCAGGTTATTCTGTTTTAAATTAAGCTAACTAATAATCTTAACAACATATGCAAAGTCCCTTTACAACAGCACCACTCTTCACAATGGCACAATAACAGCAAATATTAGTGTTTGAGTAATCAGGAGATAAGAACCTTGATTGGAAGGGGATTTTTAGTATTCTATCCACTAGAGTGGGTCTTTAGGCAGTGGGAAGGAATTCTAAAAATTAAAGTATTAGAAACCATTAAATTTCTACAAAATGTCACAAGTAAAAAAAATTCAGAATGATTGTTTTGGAAATCATAATCATAAATGGCCCAAAATCATTTATAATTGTCAAAGCCTCCATGATATCAATATCATACTTTATTTAAGTCCCTAGCTATATCAGCAATTGGTATTACTAATGATGAAGAACAAATATTTATTTGCATTTCTAACATACAAGGCACTTCTTGAAGATTTCAAAGAAATCTCTTCAGTCACAGATCACACTTAATTCTTAGATAATAGCTTATCTCTAAATTCCTAAATATTAGCTTTTATGTGATATAGTTTCCAATATACTCAAACCTTCATAATGAAATTCAGTTATATTTTGCATTCTAGTCTTATATAACAAAATTGGCACATGGCATAGAATCTAGATTCTTCATTTTCCTTATGCATTATTTGATGTGGTCAAAAATCAGAGATTCATCAGCAAATATTTGTTGAAGACCCACAGGGAAAATAGTACCACATCTAATGCTTTGGGAATATACTATATTATCTATAATATATATAATTGTATGTTTATATTTATGTTATGCATAACATATAGAGAGACAGAGAGATTGTTCTCATCCTACCACATGATAATATTTCAGACAAGAGCATGTATAATCAACATAAATAGTTTTCCAAAAAATAACATATTCTTATATTAAAATATATAAGAAGGATGTCTGTACTATTATTATAACTTTCAAAAAGATACAAAAGTTTAAACATTAAGCCTCAAAATGACACAAGTATACATGTATTTGAGCAATGCGAATAGGAAGTTGTTATTTTGGATTGAATAGGAAGTTATTATTTTGGATACTGAAGACATATTGAGAAGAGCAGGAGAGCTATGTGGAGAAAGAACCTGGCTGCTGATTTACAACTCTATAAGAGCTGGCCTGGAGAAGGAGCTAGCCTGATGAAAAGCTTTGAAAGCTATTATTAGTAGATTGTATTTGATTCAGTAGGCAGTGAGATTCTGACAGAGTTGGGGAAAACACAGGGATATAATCAAGGCAACCAGCCTGAAATACAGACTTATCACAGAGTGTAAAATAACTCAAAAAACCAGATTCCAAAAGAAAGGAAGGAGGTAGATAGAATAACCTAGAGACAATTTGTCAGTGGTCAAGAGATTGTGTCATGGTGATGGTAGCAAATGATTTGATGACTTGATGGCTCTAAGTGGGAAGCAGATAGGTTTAGGTGAAGATAGAATCAGATTGCAATGCTAGAAAAATAGCACAATGACAATGTAGTTCCAAAGATGTTTATTTCATAAGGTCTTCAATTACTTTTACTAATACTGGACAAAGTTTCAGTTTTGTTTTTTATTCAACTGGTCTAACCTTAAAAGAGTTTAGCTCTATACCTTTCTTATGTACAATCTATATTTCCATTAAAAACATTTTCCACTCATAATTCACCCTTTTCCTACCTAATACACAGGGAACCACACAAGTCTTCTCAAAGTGACTGCTAAAGTGAGCCTGTGGTATGAAAGAAGTCAGCACTACTTAAAGGAATGGCATGATCAGATATGGGTTTTAGAATAATCTTGCAGGGTGAACAGAGACTAGAGATAACAGAGCCTGGATTGGCAAATGAATGACGCTTCAAGTATTATCAAGGAAAAGAGTGGTGGCAACTTAGACTGTGGGTAGCAGCACTGAGACAGCAGGGGTATCCAAAGTAAATCCTAGGTTTCTAGATTCAATTGCTGAGGTCAGATTCATTATGGAGTAGTTTAGGATTCAATATCATCTCTGAAAAATGTTGAACTTGAGATGCAAGAGAGAACTGGCTGAACATAGATAGAGTAGGCAGTTGGTGAGGCTTCAATTTTACAGGAAGTCCCAGAGAAGATTGTGACTGGTGTGAAAGGAATGTATGCAGTTACACAGAGAAACTGTGATGAATGAGAAGAGATGAGAGCCCACATAAAATCCCAATCCCAAGGGACAGTCCTACTGAAATACGCCATCTCTGTTTTGGACAAATGAAACGACTGGAAAGATACTGCATATCTCAAACAGGAATCACTCAGAATGAATTATCTTGAGGTTCTCAGGAAAGGAAGCCAGGTTAGTTCACTCATTCAATATCTACTTTCGTTCCAGACCATATACCAGGTACTAAGAAGATGTTCAGAATCCTTAACTGCAGATTAACCTCAAGAGCTTTGCAGGGTAAGCACATAGTCCATCCCAAATCAAACGTCTGTTAGGGACAGACACAGTAAAGGTCATTTAGAATAATAACATATCTCTAAGACATGTGTAAATTTGCACTATACTTAGTTCAACTGTCACTTGGAGAAGACCTGTCTGAATCCCTGTGGATTATTTCAAAGTAATCTGTAGCTAATTTACTGGGAGGAATAGAATTTAAGATTAATCCAGGGAGGGTTCTTAGTGGCTGCCAGAACTGATTGATATTGGTCTAGATCACTTCAACACATTTATATTTTGTGGTTGTAATCTCCAAAGTCTCAAACAAGTATCTAACAAGGAATTTCCCTTTTAATGATGTTTGAACATTAAGCCTAGGGACATTTATAGTCTACCTGGGGGAAAAATGTATTTCTGCTATTGTTGAGGCAAATGTGAGTCAATCACTATATAATTCAATGGCAATTTTGTTGCCACATATGGAATACAAGAAACATGTAGATTTTGTCTCCCTCACAGCAGTATCTCAGATGTGGAGACTGTCTTCACAAAACATGTTCACATGAAGTTCCATTAATCATAGCAATAATATGTTAAAATCACTTCCATTTTATAGAGGAGAAAGTTGACTCTAGAAAAGTGATTACCAAGGCCACCCAGAAAGCATATGGCAGAATGAGGACAGTCTGATTCTACACATTTAGAGCTCAAATTAAATCTAACTAAATCAATATTCTAAGCACCCAACATATGGCAGCAAACAATTTCATTCTCCGTGGTAGTCATACTATTCTAATTTCTAGTATAGATTGTTCCTTTTTTATGTGTTTATAATCCTTATTCCTGACCTTTGCATTAATCTTTTATGTGGTTTTAATTATCTTGCTTTAAATCATTTTTTGAAAAAGGTAGAGTATCATAAATAAATTAATAAATAGACATAAATAGATAATAAATCTGAGGCTTACTGACTCCCTTGGCAATAACAAAAGCTTAAAACCATATTTAGATAATAAACAGAGTGGAAGTATAGATATGAAATGGATTTTCACTCATCCTCAATAAGGTACATATTCATTTCTATTAGTGAAGATAATTCCCAATTAAAATTAATCCTAATCCATAAAGTAGTCCCAAGTGTGCCTGACTGTTACTGCAAGCTCTGAGAATGCTCCATTTCCTCTCAATTCTCAGAAACATTTAGGGAACAATTTAGGTCTAGTGATTCTGTAATTTCAGAAAGAAGAGAAGAAGCTATGATAGCAGAGGCATGGCAGGAAACTGATCCAAACCTCAACAATCACCCTTTCCCTATCAATAAAACAAATTAGGTATTTACTCCTTCTAAAAAATCACTCTTCTGACCTATAACAGCTGTTACATCCTGACCTTTTATTTTAGTGGCTTTCACTATTTATAATGTTAGCACTTACAGAATTATCACTACTGTACACTTTCTTAAATAATTCCAAGTATTATTTAAATCAATTCATTCACTAAGTATTTATTTAAAAACTGCTAAATATGAAACACTACACTAGTAACTGATGATACAGCAACAGAGATATCTAAACATATTCGTGAATGATAGAAAATGTGAACCACTCCGAAGCTGTCCATGCCGGTTGTATCCGTTGGTTGGCTGTTATTTTGTGCTTCTCATAGCACACTGGCAGTCTATGCAAGACACCGGATACTGTTCTGGCCCAGAACACAGTCCCTCAATGACTCTCCATCCCTAGCAGAGCTCCAGTGACCACCTTCCCACAGTTCCCAGTGCAAACTTTGCACAGTCCCGGCCCTGCCCACAGCAGAGCTCTGCCTGAATACATGAATACTTGCCAACCAGCCTTGGCTCACTTGCACTCCCCAGAGCTGCAGCTCTGTGGATTTGATTATACCTTAGAAGCTTATTCCCCTTCCCAGGCCTGGGTAACCTAGAGAACTTTTCTACCACCAAGTGGTTGTAACTGTACCTTTTCCCATAAGATATGAACTGTGGTCTTGGGGTAGGGACACTCCTTTCAAATTTGACTTTTCTGGAGTCCTCTCAGCATAAGGGCATTCTTCCAAGTTCTGTTTGTGTTTTTAAGTTCTGTGTGTGTTTATTTTATAGTCAGTATCCTACCTTCACAATTATGTATAATCAAGTTCCACTTTTGGAATTGTGTTGCCTCTGTCTCCTGGCTCGACCTAGAATGACACAAGGGGGCTTCTGGAACAAGACATTAGGGATACTGGCTGTTGATGAAAGAAGGGATGTGGAAAAGTGGCAACAAAAAGTTTCACTAATTAGACCGAGCTCAGTGTAACATCAGGGAACAAATGGTTGCCTTCCTTCTCCCCACTGACATTGTCCTCTTCTGACCAGCGCCCTCATCTTAGGACCCATGTGAGAGACTGGGGGGTGGGGGGTCAACCTTAAAAATCTAGCTCCTCGTGTATTACACTTTATTTGCAAAACCTTTTCATATTCCAAATAATCAGTTTGTAAACTTTCAGAAATAGAGGACATCAAAAATATGGATAAGTCCTGTGCTAGCTACCACATTTTGAAAATTAGATTTAAGCATTAAATTCTAAAAAATTCAAAAAGAAAACAAATCAACAAGATGCTGGGTATCATTCCTGATAGAAGGAATGTGGACATTTGCATCACATCAAATTCTTTTTTTATTTGAATATTTACCAGCTGGTGTTTCTGAGCTCATTTACCCCAGGGAATATCAACTATAAAATGGGAAGAGTCACACCACCTCCTGGGCTTCCCGTGGTGTATATAAAGTACCTTGCACATAGTCTGTACTACTCAATGCACCTCTCTCCTCTCTCTCTCTCTTTCTCTCTCTCTCTCTCTGAAATATATTGTTTTCAGTGAGAAAAGACATTTCTTGAATATATTATTTCTTTGGCATATATTAAATTTCTTGTAATATATTTTCCAGAATCTACCTAAGCGTAGGAACTGCTTGAGGCATTATTTCTACCTATGTTTGCCCTGTGAAGTTTTCTCTCAAGGGGAGGAAGGCTGAGAGAGTTACACTTCTCTGATGTGGCCTCTCTAGTGGCAACAAGACTGCTCATACTTGATCCCCCAAACAGCCTGTATCCATCAAGATCCTCTTCACAGAAGCTTTAGGCTGGACAAAATTGCAAGTCTCCAAGTGTGGCATTATGGGTTTCTTTCACTGTCATGAGTTTAGTGTAATTTCTCTTGCATACAGGATTTTTTGACTTCCATAAGTGAGAAAGTATGTTTGGTCTTCCCTAGGGAAAGACTGCTGATGGTAGAGCTCATTCTTCTTTTAGGGTGAGAGGAAGGCTGGGAGGAGCTACAAAGAAGTGCCAAAGAAAAATATGTCAGAAATTTTAGTCAAGAAATGCTCAGAGACCTGGCTCAGGGCCCAATTAGGACAGAACAAAGATATATATATACATAACCTACTTAAGCTAAAGAATCGTTAATTAAGCCACTGGAAAGCCAAGGGTTTTAAAGTTCAAAGGATATGTAGACAACTGTCAAATTCCTGTCAGCAAACAGGACAGGAGAAAGAATTCATGGGAGTGATAGACATAAATAAAATTCTGAATAAAACCTCAGCCTAATTAAAGTCAGGAAAAAAGAATAATAAGTTTTTCCCATAATATTCTTTTTTGTTTGTCTATTGATTATCTTTTATGATGATAGTTGCAGTGAATATTTTCTTAAAAGTCTGCACCTGTTTCATTTATGTTTGGGTTTGAGAAGTTACAGTAATTACGTAGAATGACACCAATTCATACTTATTTGAATTCTTTTTTTTTTTTAAGGTTTTTTGAGAAACGGTCTTGCTTTGTGGTTCAGCTGGCCCTGAGCTCAGCCCTCAACTCACATCACAGCAATCCTCCTGCCTCTGCCTCCCGAGTGCTGGGATTACAGGCGTGAGCCACCATGCCCGGCACTGTGGTATGTGGTGCTGGTTGCTCCTGGGTGAGTCTCCACACTCAATATAGTATGTGATTACTGGGGATTGAACGCAGGTCCTTGTGCTTGCAAGACAGGTGCCGGAACCACTGAGCTATATCCCCAGCCCGTTATTTGAATTCTTTCAGAAAATCTTCATCCTTTGGAACAACCAAGGGCCAGGATTGCTTTGCCAGGACTCAAGCCACTGCTGGCTCCAATTATACATTCAAATGTGACTTGGCAATGTATGGGATATGCCTGTCAATTTTTATCTCATTGCCTAAGCAATTAAATAGTAATAACAACAATAAAATAGCCATCCCCTGCATCTCTAGGGACCTTTAAAGTATACAATGGCTGTGTCTCTCCATCTTTTGGTCTGATCCATCTTCATTCTCACAATCACTGACTCATTTTAGTTTAGCATCCCCCAGCCCCAAGTCTGGTCCAAAGGTCTCCTGTATTATTTTCCTTCTTCTAGTCCCCTTGCAGACAGCACTATCGTACCTATAGCAAATCTATATACGTCACTCATAGAAACTCTTTAAGTGACTGCTCATTGCCTTGTCTTTTTCACATGTGTCTGAGATCCTTCACACAAGGGGCCTGTCTGCCATCTCATCCCTCCATTCACTCTCCCAGAAGGTTCTACACCCCACACTGAACTATCCTACTATTTATGTTTCTATATCACTGCCTATACACAAGTTCTCTCCTGCCTGGGATAACCGTGTAACAAGCTTCAGGGCAATGTAGCAATGGGTACTCTGTCAAATTAATATTAAGCTAGAGACAATCCTTGGAGCTGTGTGGGTAAGAGCTCATCCAAATAACCAAGTGGCAGTTAAGCAGCCCTGACCCCAGGAAGCCACTTAGTGGCCATCTGTTGTTGCAGGAGCACAGCCCTTGGGAATCTCCCTCCTATATTCAGATCCGTTTTTCATAGCATTTCTTACAACTACAATCAGTGTTCTCCCTGGGAGGAGCTCTCATAAATACAATTGCACCATCTTGTAATTGTCAAATGATGTGTTAGCACCCTGAGTGGAATGGCACCCTTGAAAGCTGCCCATCTGATCGGCTCCCGTATACACAGTGACAAATTCCTACCCATTCCTCAAGATTCAATTAGTGCATCACCTCTGTGAAGATCTCCCTACCTCATCCCCAGCTCTCTAGCAGAATTAATTTAATAAAAATTTTAAAGGAATACTTGTACTATATTCCAGTTCCTTATGGTTTTTATTCTAAGTCCTTTGCAAGTTTTATTTCACTTTTTTCTCACAGCAATAATTCCCGAAGAGATCCACTTTTTCTAACTTGCGTATAGTCAGGAATCCTGTTGAAGAGATGATAAATGGTACAGGTTGGCTTCACAGCCTAGCAAACAACTCCAGCCTGGCCCTTAGTCTGTTTGCTTAGTTATATATTCAGTGCCTTTTCTACTCATTTCAGAACAACTGATAATGACTTCAATAATAGCATCCATCTAATCTTACATTAAATGTTCATATATATGTTCGTTTTCCTTTAGAGTTCGAAGTCCCTAAAAACAGAACTCCTTCCCCATATGTTTATCTTCAAGAGCTCACTTGGTCTCTGTATATTATAGTCATTCTTTAAGTACTTGTGTTATCATCGGTTAATCTATCAGTCACAGTAAGCAAAACCTGTGTTTGGATGCCTATCTAAAAATCCAAGGGAAAATTTCCTAAATATGCTTTAAAAAGTTTCATTTCTGATGGGGTACTAAAGAAGAACAGAGTGTTTGGTCACTTTTATCTTTTTAAAAAACAAGACAAGTGCTTAAATTATACTACTTGCTAATGTTAAATTCAATTATAAAGTTGTGTGTGCAATAATATGTTTTCCAAAGCAACTTTTATAATATAGTTGTAAAAGTATATTAGTAAGAAGTGTTTTTAGTTCCATCCATATGATTTTTAAGAGGCAAGAAAATTTTTTGATAATTTCCTGTAAAAGAATTATTGCAATATGAAGATAATTAGGCCAACCAGGGAGATAAAAACTTTCGAATTCAAGATGTGAAGAAATGTCAGAGGGTGTGAAACAATTGTTTTAATTCTTCCTCATTTGTAAATTCATTTCATGCCTTCAAGTGCAATGTAAATTATTTACCAAAATGAGCTGCAATCACTTACAGGGACAAGAACAAGCAAATTCACACATAAACCTGTATAGTTGCTTTATTTGCATGTAAACTGTGCTAATGTCTAATTAGATAGGTAACTATGGAAGTAAACAATGCTTAGTGTTGTAAAAAAAAGTTCCCCCTCCCTCCCCTCATCTCATTTAAAGAAATAAGGAATGCAAAAGTGCCAAAGCACAAGGAGAAAAAATAATCTTATTTGAAAACATTTCAGAAGCCATGTTTCAACACAAAATTGTGGAAGGCTTTTATCCAGTTTCTAATTCTCTGCATCCACTATCATCAGAGTTAATTCAGTGTGCTAGAAATTTTATTTTGGATTTGAAATATGCACTCCTGTATACCACTGACCTCCCAGGCACATGCACTTCGTGTTAAAGAGGTGAGATGGCCCCTTTCCCTGTGTCAGCTGCTGGTCCTACAAATTCCTTCGGCCTTTGCTCTCATCTTCCATGATTCTCATGGACAAGTCCAAGGCTAACTTGCAAGCTAGCAGACAAAGTGCCATGCAAAGTGCTCTGAATGAACCAGTGGGGCCCTTCAATCTATCATTGTTAAATAATCTTTCCTTTTGGTCTAACTTGAATTAATACTTCTTCCTCTTTTCCCCAACCTAGGACAGGTAGGATCAGTACTAGCCTGAGCCTGTAGATTCATTTACATTCCTTATTGTATGCTTGATGCATATCTCATATAATTACAAACATAAAGGGTTTGGAATGAGGGAGAACTGCCTCCATAGCATTAGAGGTTGATCTATGAAGGACAGAAAGTCCTTTCTGAAATCAAACTGTCATATAGTCATATTACTCCGTGGGTGCATCTAAAGGCAACCCTGAGAAGAATTTTACTACCCTCCTGTCAAACCTTGGAAATTTCTTGTTAATAATAGCAACTACCCTGCCTATTTTTCATGACCACATCTTGACTTAAAGATGCTACTTTAGAGATCGTTAGAGAAGCCAATGTACTTTTTCAGATGACAAACTAAAAGTATCCAGCATGTTCTTGGCAAGGCTGAATTTCCAGTCTCAGATGCAAATATAGAAATCTGTTATCCCACATTACCTATGCCTTTCATATAATGAGTATTCATGAAGATTCTGTGTTAAATGAGTCAATAAAAAACATTAAGTCAATAACAAATATTATTTATTCTTGCCCTTGGTCCTCCTCTTTCCAGAACTATTATGCCTTTGTGTGTATGCATGAGTAAATGGATACGAGAATGGAAACTCTGACTGTGTACACATGCGTAGTTTATGGGAGAATGTGAGGGAAATCTTCCTGGTTGTTAAGCTCTTCCTGGTGATTGTCGTTCTCAGGAAACCTCCAGTTCAGCAAACCACATACATACAAGGGTGGCAAGCACTCTTTGGAGCCAGTGTTGGAGGCGAAATCAATTTATAAGCACTGCCATGCCTGCATCTTTAACTGTGCCTGTAGCTGTAGGCTAGAATGCATTTCAATCAGTTTGAGTTCAGCTGTCTGTTTTATTACACCCAGGCCAGTAACACTCTGGGGATTTTTAGTTCCTTCAATGATAAATGTATAGTCAACCAACTTCTGTAGGAAACAGTCCACAATACAGGTCACCTAAGGACAACAAAGTAGTAATGTCAGAGAAGCATTCAGGAAAGTATCTCCATGGCTGTCTGCAATTGCCTTTACTTCCAATATTTTCAATCTTTGGGAAGCATGTGAAGTTGTTTCTTTCACGCCTTACAAAAGGGACAATCTGTGTCTTTTAAGAAGGAATGTCTAGAGTGCCTACGACATTTCTAGCAAAACTGTATACAAATTTAACTCATTCAGATGGCAGACAAGGACAAGCTTTTTACATTACCTAATATGATGGTTGGTTGGGTATAATGTGTTTTAATACAAATCGAGAAAGTCTATTCACAGATGCCACTCTGAGATTCTTATTCACAAAGTTGAAAGAATTGGCCTTAAATCACACAATGCATTAGCTATATGTAGAGAGACACTGAGGGAAATTCCCCCACCACCGTGTCACTTAACCAACCCAGTCAAAAGAAAGAAAAATGCCTCTGAATAAGAGAGGTGCCAGGTGTGCTGGCTCAGCAAGTGCAGAAGTGGCCCTAATATATTTTCACTCCAGTGCCTGTCCTTCTTGTTAATGCCAAGCTACACTGATGTACCCAAATTATCTCTGTGTAGTTCTTTTATTTCATAAAGGAAGTAGGAGATTTTCATCATCGCATCAATCAGCAGAAATCTCTCTTTCTGCTGACCCTGAATCCAGCTCCATCTGTTATAAAATTCCAATTAATTTGTGCGAGATGCAAATTTTACTTAACTGAAAGAAGGTCTGTGAAATTTTAATTGTTGGCCTTCACTCATTACTTCCCACTACACAATTCCTCCCACTACACAATTCCACCTTCAAATACATCTTGTCAGAGTGTTGAGTGCAGTAACTTTTGATTTGCTTTGCTCAGTTCTTATGCCTGTAACATCAGGAGCTAATCATTTGGCAACTAATGTTAGAGCATCAAGAGAATAAATGCTTTTAAAGTCCGTAGTCATTTTGAACTAGTTTATGATGCGCATGCCTTTCCTGCACTACTCATCTCTTGAACCTAAGAAGTAATGTACATTGTTTCCTATATTAGGATCTACAGACAGGTCCTCTTGGCAAAACTCCTGAAACCAGATTAGGCTTAAGCAAACCTGAGTGAAGATCAGCCTCCTCTGAGAACAATCAAAGACACTTTGATTTTTCACTGTAAAATTCACAATGGCCAATAAGGCCATGTTCAAATCAATTCTCATTTAATATCACATTTGTTCCCAGCAATAAACATTAAAAGGAGTCACTGAGTGTTAATATGTCAGAGCCTGAAATGAGTGTGTATATATACATAAATATATATCTAGAAATGCTATAAATATGTATCCTGTGTGTGTTGCTCGGTATTTCCCTTTCATGTTCCTTTTGCCAGGAACCTGGCAACACTTCAAACAATTAGGGAAGGAAAAAAAGTTATCTTCAGGGAATATACTTTAATATTTTTGTTTGAAGGCACACATGATTCTGTGACATGCTTTTCTCTTCTTCAAGTCTTTTGGTGACAGTTTTCAAAACTCCTATTACTGGAGAAGAGTATATTACAGCTTTCAGGTCTTGCTGTATTATTTTAAAATATCTCTGTATTGTAAGTTTAGTTAATTTTTAAAAGAAAATTGTAGAGCTCTGGCTTTACCCATGACTGAAGCTCTGAATGCTCTTTCATATCCCATTTAAGGAAAGAAAATAATTTTTAAAAAATTTATGAATCAGGTATGCAAAAGCTAAGTTATAGTAGACTTTGATTTTTTTTTTTTTTTTTTTGCTCTCTACTGTCCTTTACTCCAATCTTAAATCTTC
The DNA here is from genome assembly GCA_004026965.1 of Petromus typicus. Lineage (NCBI taxonomy): Eukaryota > Metazoa > Chordata > Mammalia > Rodentia > Petromuridae > Petromus > Petromus typicus. Next base: position 23,064 of record PVIR01012716.1, on the reverse strand, counting down.
CCAAACTACCCCCTAATTCCTAAGGAAATTCCTCTCTCCCACAGACATCTTTAGTCACAGGGAAAATAAAGCCTAATGAATTAATTTGTTCCATGAATTAGCAATTAATATGCCACAACTGTCAAGGAAATTTTCTTTATCCATGCAGATATTTTATCATTATGGAGCCCATCCCGCTGGGGATTTTACTGCTCACAGAATACACCCTGGGCAGGATTTACCCAGAGTTCATCTTTTCCTAAAGCTTTGTTAAATGCCCTTTGTCATTCCTAATAGTTTTTATTTCATTTTTTAGTCTTCTCTTATATTTTTCCCTTGCTCATGTTTCCCAAGCTTTTGTCATCTTATTAGTATTCTAAAAGGACCAATTTTTACCTCTCTGGACGCTATCCATTGAATTTTGTCTTTTACATTAACAATTTTTGAACTGTATTATTTTGTTTTCTGCCTTCCTTGCCTGTACTCCCCTGTTCCCTCCTCTAACTTCTTGAGCTGGCTGCTATGTTCTTTAATGTATAATCTTTCTATTAGACTTATTTGGAGGTCATATATTTCCTTCTAATGTATAATTGATTATATATACCTCCAATTTTGATGTGCGACATTTTCATTAATTTTTGTTTGATGATTTGGAAAGGCATGTTTTATTGTTTCATTGTCTTGACTTTCAGTTTTATGGGTCAGAGAAGGTAGTCCATATGATGCTTACTCTTTGGTATTTTAAGATATTTTTTGTGGCACAGTAAGAAATCCTTTGCACCTATTTCATGTAACTGAGGCAGAACATTCATAACTGTAACCTGCCAGGCTCTGTATGTAATCATTAAATAAACCTTGCCCATAACTGCTCTTCCAACTCTATGTCTTTATTAAGTTTATACCTTAAATATTAAAGCATCTCAATCAGTGTTAAAATACTTCACTCTAACTGTGAATTTGAAAGTTTTTCCTGAGTTCTGACAATTTCACTTCATAAAATTTTAGACAAGATGTGAATAGGTGGAGATTTACTATAGTGTAACTGCCTATCAACTATTTCTCTTATCATTATGTCTTTGCCTTAAAGTATATTACTCTACCTTACTTTTAGTTGGGGTTGTCCTTGTAAGTAAGTATGTTGAACCTTCCTTTGTTCTCAGCCTCATAACTACTCTAGACGCTTTCCGGTCTTACATGTAAATGACATGGGAGTGATTTTTAAAGCAATTTCTGTTCTGAATAATTTTGTCTACTCATATTTACTGTGATTCCTGAAATAGTAAGGGATATTGGTGCCTAAAGAATGTAAATTTTACGTAACAATTTAAAGTAGCACAAGAAGAGAAGAAAAAGGAGAAAAGAGAGAAAGAGGACAAATAGAAAATAGGCTTGGTAATGGCCCAAGTTGTCCACTCACAGAGCCCCAAGAATGGCTGTCATGGTAGTGATGAGCTTCGTGATGGCTCAGACTCTGATCTTTAGTATAATTCAAGACTAAAAGGAGCAAGGGGACCTTGAGGGAAATGGTTGAGTGCAGATCTGAGCAATGAATGTACAATTTCAGCCAACAACATCTTGTTCTGCCAGAACATTTTCAAGATTAATGGGGTCTGTTAAAGGACATGAGAGTCAACTTGAAGAGGTTCCTTAATGGCCAAAATTGTGACAATTTCAACATTGAAAAGAATAGTAACTGCTTTCAACTCAGCCACTTGGAATCTGTGAAATCTGTTAATAATGATACAAAAACTTTCTCAAAAAATAGAAAAAATACTTTAAATGCATTTATCACCAACTGAGGTTTCTCTTCAAACAATTCTTTGCTTTCAAAATTTATTAAAAGAAATTAACATTTTTGTCTTTCTTTCAAGAAAGAATTTGAGAATAACCAGTTAATTGATAGAATAAATGCTTCTACATTGTAGAAGAATGCCAGATAATAAATACATCAGCCTTTTAAAAGACTGATGTAATTATGAGTCATCACTTTATACCCTAAAATGAAATTTTTGATTCAGGGAAAGATTTTGCATTGTAATCAACACTAAGTAAATGGCTGGTGGAGAACAAAAACACATTTTTGTTTCCAAAAACACCCTACAGGTCACAAGGAAAAATATATCTGTACAGTCAAGAGCTCACCATTTAGCACCACAAAACTACCACAAAGGTAGATCAAACCCATCATCACCCTGGGACAAATTTAACAAAGATATAGTCTAAAAAAAAAAAAAGACCACAAAATGCTTATCATACATTCATCAACCCTTTATCCAGCCTCTAGACTGTAGTAAATAGAAAAAAGATCAAGATTATCACTACCCATATGGTCGTAGTAAACAAATCTATGAGGAGAGACTAATCTGATTTCTCCAAGAGGAACATGCCAAAAAGAAGGGGACAAATCTGAACTGAAAGAGATGTGAGGAAAGAAATAACCACCCATCATGTAAGACTCTAACATTAGAGTCTATCTAGGAAAAAAAAATCACCTCTAAAGAAAATTTTCTGTAATGAGGAAGCAAAATTTCAATATACAGTGGTGGCTCACGCCTGTAATCCCAGCACTCGGGAGGCAGAGGCAGGAGGGTCGCTGTGATGTGAGTTGGAGGCTGAGCTCAGGGCCAGCCTGAACCACAAAGCGAGACCCTGTCTCAAAAAAAAAAAAAAAAAATTCAATATACAGAACAATGTGTGTTGAGAGATATAAAGGAATTACTATTACTGGTTATAATGGCATTGTGGATACATGAGGAAATGTTACTATATTTTACATAAGTGATCTGAAACAGAAAAATAAAACAAAAATTTAAAATAAAGTCTATAACAAAATATAAATTCAGCATATCATTCTTTTCTATGATATTAATTTGTTCTGCTATAGGAGTACCTCTCAATTCTTTAGGGAAAATTATTATTTTATCAAAAGATAGATAAATACACACATTCTATTTCTTTTCTTTTATTTGTTCTTAACTCTAATATGCTCAATAAAAAGTTCTAAATAAATGTAGTAAGTGTAGCCAATTAATTTAATTTCCCTACACTTTTTGCAAGTAATGAAAAGTCTCAGAAAAAGCTTCACTCTTAATTCTGCTCTATTGATCTTGGTGTTGCTGCTCTGTTTTTAGTTCAATTTTACATTGAGATCCAACAAATTCACTGTCATTGTCACTACTATTGTCATTATTATCATCATTATCATCATCACATTTAACTTACCCACATGTGAACATTTTTCTAACTTATCATTCTATCTTTTGGGGGAGTTTACAATTCTTGCCATTCTTCTTTTGATAAATGATAAATTCTCCTATTTTTTTCCCAAAAATGTTTTCACCCATATTATAGCTTAATTAATATCATAGCTTAGCTGGGTATGAAAATTTAATTTAAAATTATTTTTCAAAGCTCTTTGAAATATTAATTCTTTGCTTTCTGCATGCTTTTATTGTAATTGATAAGTAACCAATCACAAAAACCTCATTTTCATCAATTTATGAGTTGTTTTTATGTTTTGATGTTCTGCTTTTTTTCACTAAATATTTCTAGCAATAGAATTCTCTTTAGACAGAAAATTGTTGGGCTCCTTGAACCTAATGATTCAGGCTTTTCTTCATTCTGGGAAATCTTTAACCCACAGGTTTAAACTTTATCTCTCCTATGTACTTCCTACTTTCTCCTTTTCATTTTCTATTTATTATGTTGAAACGTGTTGCTCTGTTCTCCATATCTTTTAGTTTCTCTTTTGTATTTTCCAACTCTTTAGCCTCAAGATGCACATTGTACAGTTCCTTTAAATATATCTTATATGTTACAAATTCTGTGTCCAGCTACCTAAACTGTCTACTAGACTTGTTTCAAACATTACATTTTTAATTTTATGAAAACTTATGTTTCTTTTTCTTTAATCTTTATACACACTAAACTTATTTTATATTATATTTGTAATTATTTTATCTTAAATTCTTAATGTATAATATGCCTGTGCAATATGCTGATTTTTAGCATTGTGAGCCTTTTTATGAGCTTTGAAATAGTGTATTGTGAGCTCATTATTTGGAAGATGAGGATTTTGTCAATGAAATCTCTTATGAGATGGATCATGAAAGTATTCCTTGTGATTCTTCCTCTGAGAGGAGCTTGAGAGTTATCACTAACCTCGCAGCAGTGTATGTTAATCTTTACCTTGGAGTTTCTATCCAATTCAGACAATATAAATTCAATCTTCAAATCAGCTGAAGCTATGTCTACTCTCACCAATTCCCAGAAATGAATCTGAAACATAAAATCATCTTTGTCATCTTTCCTGAGCTGGTAGGTAGAACTCTTTTAAAATTACCCTTCAAAGAGCATATAGCCCTTGGAGATATTTTCTTTCTAATGCTGCACCTGCATCAATTCACCTCTCTTCCCTGATGAGTCCTAATTTCCCCAACCTTTAGATGAGTCCCCCTGTGGCAGTTGCCGCTCACACATTTATAAAACTGGTTTTCATGTTCCCTTCCTTCTTGCCCCCTTTATATTCTCCCTGTCTAGTATAGCTATATATAGATACAAGTTGTTATTATGTTTCACCATATCTCCTCTTGCATCCTTGCATTGCCTGTGTTAGTTGTATGTAGGTTTTCAAATTATAAAAAAATGGAAGTATTAATTTTGGTTATTAGGGTTTTTATTTTGTTTTGTTTTGTTTGGTTTTTTGTTCATTTGTTTGTTTTGGTTTTTTTGGTTTTTTTTTTTTTTTTGTTTTTTGGGGGTTTTTTTAGTACTGGGGATCGAATTTGGGCCTTTGTGCTTCCAAGGTAGGCAGGATATCACTTGAGCTAATCCCTGGCCCATTTTTCTTTTATATTTATATGATAAAGATCAGTTTTCCTCATTACCCTTTACTGTTTTAAATTATATTCCAATAGAAGGGAAAAATGAATTTATACATACTACCACTGAGCCTTTTGTGAACATGTTCCAAAATCAGTTATGTGTCTATGAAGTTTCTGATGTTCAAACCTTAAAATCTGCCATTATTATTTCAATAACCTATATCGGGGCAACAGATTTATTCCTCAAAGAAGAAATTAGCCAGAGGAAGAACTGTCTCCTCTCATTTAAAATGTTCCTGATTCTTGTATGTTAATCTCTATTATTGTCAGCTTTAATATCTTTGGTACTGCTGTATTTTTTTATATCCTGGAAGTTATACTTGATTTAACTATTATTTCTCAGACATCTTCTTCAGTATCTATCTGTTCTTCTATTCTTACCCTCCCACTGGAAGTTAAGCTTCCTTTTCTTCATTTAAATCAGTGATCTAGAAAGGTCTTTTCTCTCCTGCTTCAGCTAGAGTACTAAATGATGAGCTTTAGCTACTTTCCCTAATTCATTCCTGCTGGACTCACTTCCTCAGATTCAGTATTTTCGTCTTTTACAGAACAGATTGCACCTTGTGGTCATTACAATATGTTCAAACTCTGCAATATCTTTCTATAGAACAGTATGTGTGTCTTCCTGTTCCACTTTATGGCATCAATCAATTCTTTTCTGGAGATAAAAAGTGCTCTTATGCTGAGATCCTAGTGTCCCTACACTTTTCTCTTCAGCCTCTGACTTGTGTATATACCATGCCATGTGCCTGATTAGTACTTGCTAGACAAGACTTCCAGAATTCTAAACTTAAGACTATCCATCAACTGCAACTTCTTCTTTTTCACTTTTTCCTTTATCTTTAACTTCAAGATTACTGAATGGCTTAGTATAAAAGTTTATTTCAGATTCCCAAAGAAAAATGTTTATTTTTGTTAATAAAAATTATTTTTTTTATTCATCCTATTTTTTGTTCCTGCATTTGGAAAGACATCTGTAATATCAATCACTAGCATCATTCTACAGCCAGCTGTAGCATGCTATAGAATGGGAAAAAATAACAAATTACAATCAATAATCTTTTCTTCTCCCATTCCATAATAATTACATATGTAGTATTATTATATCTAATCACAAAATGGGTGAAATAATTGTATTATCTTTTACTTTATCAAATAAGAAATATCTAGGATAAGGCTGGGATTTAGCTCAATGGTTCCAGCGCCTGTCTTGCAAGTGCAAGGGCCTGGGTTCGATTCCCTGGTAACCACATACAATATTGGGCATGGAGACTCAGGACCAGCAGCAACCAGTACCACATACCACAGTGCCAGGCGTGGTGTCTCACACCTATAATCCCAGCACTTGGGAGGCAGAGGCAGGAGGATTGCTGTGATGTGAGTTTAAGGCTAAGCTCAGGGCCAGCCTGAACTACAAAGCAAGACCCTGTCTCAAAAAAATAAATAAATAAATAAAAATAAATAAATAAATATCTATGATAAAAGGACTAGGATAAGGACTTCCATGTCCTTAGTTATAGCAGGAGAGTATCTATGAAAGCCTTAGCAGAAGAGAGCCAGAAGACAAATCAATGAATAAGTACAAAATACAATGCATATTTGAAAAACACCATCCTACCAAAGGCAAAGTTCCTATTTTAAAGGATCCTAAAACTCTTTGAGAAAAAAAAGAATAATTGTAGCACATGTGTACGTGTGTGTGCACGCATATAAACAGAAGCATGAATGACAATCAAAAACTTTTTTCAGAAATTTTAAAAAGCTATAAACTATTGATTTAAGAACCTTGGGAATTCTATAATTGCTGTTATCTTCTTTTCCTTTCCATGATTTATAAAAGGTAAAAGAGGACATTATGTAATTTTTAAAAAATAATATTGCTATGGAAATGAAGCAAAACAGCTATTAATGTTTTAAATATTCTTATGGTGGCTCAGACTTTATTAGCCATTCAAAGGTACAGCTATAGGATTGTTTATTTTTGAAAACGTTTTTCATCGTGTGTGTATTTTTTGAGGCTTCTGGTTCTATGACTACAGCAAGTTCAAAAGACACCGTGGGAAGGCTCCTGTGAAGAGGGCCCCGCTGCCCCACTGCAGAGCATTCTGGAACTGACAGTGTCCCGGTGCCTGAGATCCACAAGATGGCAGTAGTGTTCGCCTTTTTTCTTTTAAAAAAAGTTAATCTTATGACACTGTCACGAAATTATCTTTTTTCTTATAAGAATATGATTGTTTTCTCTCCTGAAATATTTTTTCATATGATTAACAATGATTAATTTAATGTTTCTGCAGAGACTCTAAATGAAAAAGTTACATTCTTATTCTTTCTGTTGGAAAGCCTCATTCCTCAAAAATGAGTATCTCTCCTCTGCTGTCAGACTCCAAAGCTAAGCTGTCAAATAGTCCTCAGCAGCCACATATGCTATTTAAAGTTCAATTAATAAATTTTTTAAAATTTAAGTCCAGTTAAGTATATAATCTATATCAGACCAAAGGGCTACCACATTGTAGGGAGCAAATATTAAAAATTCACATCTAGCTAAGTTCTGCCCAGCCCGATTAAACCCAGACAACTGGAGAACCTCACAACATTCCCAGGAACTGATATGTACAAATAGTATCTTGCTCTGTGACATTTACATTCTGATAGAGAAATGGCATTGAATAAAAAGATAAAATTACAAAGTAAATTTTGACAAATCTTTGTGCACATTACATATTTGGAATACAGCACCATCTTTTAAAATATTCACACGTGTGCTATGTGTCTAAGATATAAGATACATTTGTACAACACTGAAAATCTTCAAGACAGCTATTGGTTCCTATTATTTTTTAACTTTAATTCTATTAATGAAACCAACATAGAACAGCTTGAAGGGAACCTGGGTTTCATCTGACCCAGCTTCCACCGAAGACTCGTGAGGATGTGAAACCACAGAATTAGTCAAGTAATGTAATGAAATGCCCCTAGCCCAAGAGAACAAAAGCAAATTCATTTCTGGCAATCTTGGTTCAACTTTTCTGGATCTAAGTTTCATCACACAGGCAATGAAGAACTGGAAAAGGTTATTAGCAAGTTTACTTTCAGTTTTGACTTTTTCTCTCAATCAGTCAGTGTCAGAAATCAAAGGATTTTCAAAGTCACAAGATAAAACAATACATCTACCTTGAATATTAATTTTACTCAAAGATTTGAGGGAGCAAAGTCAAGTACGTTGGCAGGAAAATTATTTAAAAATTATCTTTTTATCTCTAAAAATGCAGATGTGTTCTGGAGGAAATAAAGCATGAAACTACAAAGAAATACTCTGCCTGCAGTGGGTTGTTTGAGATATACTCTCAAACCCCTTCAAGAGTTATTCATTCTTTCTTCCTCGAGGGACAGTTTTTAAACATTTCAGAAATGCTTCAAGAGCCAAAAACACAAGAGTGCAAAGCCTGACAATGACAAGTTTAGAGATTCAACCTCAGTTTGATAAGGTCTATCAGTTGAGATATTTTATTTTATTAAATCAAAAATAAGAATAAAATTATTTCTAATAAAATAAAGATGCAGTGCTTAGCGGTGATAGTGGAGACTTTACCAGAGATCGGGGACAAATTATAATTTTAAAGTATAATCTAAATTTTCTGGAAATGAAATAAAAAGAAAAGTGGTAACATGCTCTTTTAATAATAAATAAAGAAAGGGGTTGTATAAATAAACATTAAAAATTAAACAAACAGATAAAATGCAGGGTTTTTAACAAGAAGCATTAATATGTAGATATGAGGTTTAATAGTAAAGTAGCAAATGATAGAGAAATATTCTTCATAAAGCCATTTTTAGGGTGACCCTAGATAAAGGTCAAAAACATGTACTTTAGTGAACATAAAATTTGTCTAATCATTATATATAGAGTTAAAATTAATGTCTTGCTGAATGTGGTATTAAGTGGATTAACTTATAATGAAAATAAGAAAATTAATGCATGAATGCTGCAATAAATACTCCTTTTTCATGCCAGGTGCTGTTTTTTATTTTGAACATTAAATACCAACAGTAACAAAAGAAATCCATAATACCAAAGGGAATGAGTTCTTTGAAATAGAGATGTTACAGAAGAACCATTATACAGGCGCTTGTTATTCCTGAAAAGAAACTACAAATATTATTTATCCAACATGCTATTATAAACTGAGATTACAGTATTATTTTTCTTAGAATTTTAAGCAGTATTAATAATGATATAATAATCAGTGGGTATATCTTCCTTATGATATACTGTGCAAACAACAGATAAGGTTACATTTTAACATCTGAAATTTCTTGTGATTGGTTCCAGGGATTGAACCCAGGGTCACACATATTATATGCTAGACACTGTACCACAGAGATTCCTCTCCAGCCCTTTTTAATTTTTAAAATGTTGCAATGCTATTTTTAAGATGCACAGGCAGGCCTTCAACTTGCCATCCAGCCTCCTGATAATTGGGTTTGCAGGAGAACACCCCTGTTCCCTGCCACCTGAAATAATTTTAAGAACACAGTTCAGATTAACTAAGTATTGCCATTGCTGTGAAACACATCTCAGGAATGTTTTCAATGTGCAAAACTGAAATGAAGCTTGTTAAACACTGATCTTTCTTTCTTTCTCTCTCTATCAGGACAACTTTTCTACTTTCAATTTCTTTGCATTTGACTACTTCAAATATTTCATATTAGTGAAAACATGCGGTATTTGTACTTTTGTGATAAGCTCATTTTACTAAGCATGAGGTCTTCAAAGTTCATCCTTGCAGCACGTGTCAAGACTTGCTTCTTTAAGTCTGTAATAGGAATATATACATTTTCTTTATACATTTATCAGTGAGTGGATACAGGTTGCTTTCACTTCTTAGCTATTGTGAATAATAGTGGAATGCACAGATGTGTACAAATATCTTTTTGAAACCTTACTTTCTATTTATTTGCATATACTCATAAGTGGTGTTGTTGGAGCATACGATGAATCATTTAATTATTTGAGGAATATACATCTGTTTTCCACAATAGCTGTACTCCCACCAAGAGTACACAAGGATTTCAGTTTTTCCACATTATCTCCAAACAATTATTCTTTCTTTTCTTTTGATAGTGACAATCTTGATGGATAATGTTCACTTCTAAGTTGTTGTATCTACTATGGGAGTCAAATTTTGGACAGAAGTATTACATAATAAGTCATCAAAGATGGAGGCTAATACCAGAATTGCAAGGATTGTAAAAGTTTTAATCCTCTCCATGGAATTAACTTGTCATGTAATAATGAGAGTAATCAAACAGCAGTGATCACCGCTGATGTGGTAGCAGCAGTATTGTGGAAAGACAGCCTTAGTTTCACAGTCCTCCCCCTAGGACTATCAACTTGTTGAGTGTGGAAAAAAATTCTTAACCACTCTGATCCCATTTTCCATAGATGTGAATTAGGAATAATGATACCTACTACAAAGCACCTTGTTAGTGTGAAGATTAAAGTCTATACTGGAGGGATTTGGTATGCAACATTTTATCAACAGATGTTAGCTTCTTTTTCCTTAATCCTCAAATTTACTTCTCATGTAAGTTAGCATAGTGAGAGATCACAACTTAACTTATTACTATAGGTCAGATATGAAGTTTCATAAGATACTCAGCAAACACAATAATTTAGATATATTTATTACATTGGTCTAGATCAAGTATTTAATCAAAGACTATCCTATATAAAGAAGTATCTTCTATGTTAAATAAAGGTTTAAGTAATGTCTCCTGAATAAATGATCCCTTAGTTTTTAGCACAATATAAGATGCTGAGCCAAAATATTGTTTTGAGTGAAATATTTTAGAGTCTTAAGCAAATAGAACTGAGAACCTAAACTCATAGACCCAAACAAGAAACAGAAATCTTTGTAGTATGCCTTTGATAGTCTACTGGTCCATTCCATACAATAAATGCAATCTACTTAGAAATAGCATCTTTATAATACCATCTATATAAACAATGTTGAATAAAGAATCCAGAAGGATCTTCCAAAAAATAAACTACATCATATCACACTTCTATCAAAACCTTCCAATGATTTCCTATTAGAAAATAGTTCCACTGCAAGGACAAGAATCTTTCACTTATTCACTACAGTAAACTCTAAACATAGAACAATATTCAACAGATATCAAGCCCTTAATAATGATGTTGGATAAATATATAAATGACAAGGAAGAAATGAAATAATCAAATTGAAAGAGATTTCTTACTACTCCTGGAAATGCTGTATAAGTGGGCTTTTCTTGACTTCCAGCAAAGGTCTGAATGGAGTCAGAAGATCAAATGCTGGTGATGTGTAGTTACCACACACTGTTTGATTCTTGGATTTACAGTTACTGTAGATACCCCTCTCAAGAGTATTGGCCTGGACACTGTAACTTTTTAACTCTTCACTTTAACTCAGTCACTAAAATCACATGTAAACGCACGACAAGAGTATTAAGGAATGATCAAGCCCAGGATATAATCAGTATTTTAAATCCTATCTAAGGCCCTGTTTTCACAGATGGAGATTAGCAAGGACATATTAAATAATCAGTGTTAATGTTTTTCTCCTTCTAAACTGAGTTATCTCAAGACTTATCCAAGGGGTTTTACTTAGCTGTGTTGAACTGTAGTTTTGAGTTTGATCAGACATAACTCTTTGGAAAAGATGTCACTGCAAGAATAATGATATGTAGAGAAACACTTTTCTTAAATCAGACAGTTGAGCATAGACTCTTGTTAGAATTATTTTTGTTCTGGACACTCAAAGCTTCTAAAATTACTGTATCAATTAAAAGACACCTCAAACATTTTAACCAACTCTCTTCTTCAGATTAGAAAACTGGGTTTTTACATGCCAGTTGGCAGCGTGTGTGTGTGTGTGTGTGTGTGTGTCTGAAAGAGAAAGAGACACAGACACAGAGAACACACATACTTAGAACTAGTTTACCAAGCAATCAAATGAGGAACTAGGAATAAGATTCTAATTTAAAATTGGTCTAATTAATATTAACTCTAATAATGGAACAAAGGAGTCTTGAACTCTACTATGCAGTATTTTTTAAAAAAATATTCTCTTGGGGCCGGGGAGTTGGCTCAGTGGTTCCGGCGCCTGTCTCGCAAGCGCAAGGACCCGGGTTCAATTCCCCGGTAACCACATAACAATACTGGGTGTGGAGACCCACACCCAGCAGCAACCAGTACCACATACCACAGTGCCGGGCGTGGTGGCTCACGCCTGTGGTCCCAGCGCTTGGGAGGCTGAGGCAGGAGGATTGTGATGTGAGTTTGGGGCTGAGCTCAGGGCCAGCCTGAACCGCGGAGCGAGACCCTGTCTCAAAAAACCTAAAATATATATATATATATATATATATATATATATATATATATATATATATATATATATTCTTTATAAAATAAATAAGAAGATAAAGGTTATTAGGTTGAAAGATCAATAAATGAAATTTAGAAAAATGGCTTCAGCGTCTTAAAACATTACTTCCAGAACAGAAAACACACATATATCACCGAAGAATCTTGTTTAAAAATGTGAAGTTTCTTTCAGTAGGCTTGGATTGGGATGGAAATCTATACTTATCAAATTTACATTGGCATGGATGCTATTGTCTATAGTCTGCATTTTTTTTTTTTTTTTTTTTTTTAGGTTTTTTGAGACAGGGTCTCACTTTTTGTGGTTCAGGCTGGCCCTGAGCTCAGCCTCAAACTCACATCACAATCCTCCTGCCTCTGCCTCCCGAGTGCTGGGATTACAGGCGTGAGCCACCACGCCCGGCACTGTGCTATGTGGTACTGGTTGCCGCTGGGTGTGGGTCTCCACACCCAGTGTTGTTATGTGGTTACCGGGGAATCGAACCCGGGCCCTTGCGCCTGCAAGACAGGCGCCCGAACCACTGAGCTAACTCTCCGGCCCCTATAGTCTGCATTTTAAGTAACCAGCGTATACTGACCCAAAAGGCTAGTTCCCCATATTGAGAAAGATGTTCTTCATTCAGTGCATGCAAATAATGGCTTTAGAAGGGCTTGCATCCTCTTTAGCTCATGATTAGTTTAATGGCTCTGACTACATGTTGGGAAAAAAATCACTATTTTATTATTGTGCTGTAATTCAAGCTCCTTTCATGCCACAAGCGGATATCATTGGTGCTTTCTCTGGAGTTACTACTTGAGACTTCACTGAGCTCTAGAGAAATAGGTGGAGTTTTTCTTTTTGTCCTAAGCCTTTTTCACATTTATACGAAAAAGAAATGGAAGATCGTGTAACAATGCAGTGTAAAGCTTAGTGCTCCGAATGACTGTCATAACTAGAGAAGGACTGAACCACTGGAAGAATCAGTGCTCTGCTACAAGTCTGTGTGTGAATGGGATTTTCCCACTCAGCCTTGAACCCTGGGAGAAGCCCTGAAGTGTAATGAAGCCCCAGGGAAGGGCGAGAGAAGTACCCACCACTTGGAGCCCTGCCAGCTTGGTGCTGAGTTGCCTCCTTCACCAAGTGCCAAGAACTATCCTGGGCCAGTGTGGTAGCTCATGTCTCTCCTCAGGGTACATCCAGCATCAGAGGTAGTGCAATTTACACAGCAAGAAAATTTTCAAAAAGAGCCCGTCATGCGAAAGAGCCTCACCGGGTAAAATACCAAATAAAAAATTCATTCACTTGCTAAAAATTCTGTCCTTGAATAAAATTTATTAAATTTTGAGTTTTCCCCACAGAGCTCTGCTGGCTGCCCTGCCGTGTTGCATCAAAAAACAAAGTAAAGTCAGTGATTTCCTTCGTTGCAGACTGAACAGAAATGCAAGCTGGAGGAAATGTTTTTGGAGTAAACAGCACTTCATTCAGTACGGGAAAGAGAAGACTCACAGACCCTGAAATTTGGGGGCTTCAGAGTTGACTCGCTTTTTTTAATAATGACATAAATTATGAACCTTGTAATATCATAGTTCTAGACAAAATTATATTAATAGTGATATGCATTGGGCGCCAAATGTGGTAAACAAGGGAAGGGGATGTAACTAGAACTTTTGCATTATGTTCCAGCCTCCTGTGGGTCGATGGCACATGGCAAAATAATTAATAATTAGGCAGAAATGAGACTTAGAGAAGCTAGCTTGAGTCTGATCCATGCTACCCTGGGCAGCAAGAACCCCAGACTCCAGCCTGCCACATCTTTTATTATATACATTCCAAAAGACTCAGAAAGGCAGGAGCATACCAACAATAGTCCCAGAGAAATTATGCAGATGAAGATCCCACAGGACAAAGCACATGTCAGCAACAGCCCTTGAGAAGTTAGGCAGGTCCAGTGCAGTTCTGCCCTGAAGCATCACAGCGTGTGGGACCATTGAGTCCCTGTTGCTACCAGAGGTGAAGACAAGAATCAAGTCCAAAGTCTGTCTGCAGGCAGGAAAGCCTGGTCAATTTTGACCTTGCAATTTCCAAACAGGATGGTTCCCAACAGTGATATATGAAACTGAATTTTCATTGAAAATTATTCTTTATTCAATAATAGTCAAGGTCATTGTGACTGGCCTGAATATTGAAGAACATATACAAAACATAGGCATGTTGTAACAGGTTCGACTGACGTTCTAGGAAATGATAGAGGGAAATGAGGGTTTAAGTTAGTAGTTACGGGAGAAAATATAATGAAAGATAAAGGTCCAAATAATTAGCTTTAGGAAAATTTTATACCTAAGGGCAGGTGGAGAGCAAAGATCCATGAAAGAATGAGAAAAGAGGGCCGGGGATTTAGCTCAGTGGTTCCAGCACCTGTTTTGCAAGCGCAAGGGCCTGGGTTCCATTCCCTGGTAACTACATACAACACTGGGCGTGGAGACTCACGCCCACCAGCAATCAGCACCACATACCACAGTGCCAGGCATGGTGGCTCATGCCTGTAATCCCAGCACTTGGGAGGCAGAGGCAGGAGGATTGCTGTGATGAGTTTGAGGCTGAGCTCAGGGCCAATCTTAACTACAAAGTGAGACCCTGTCTCAAAATAAAATAAGACAAAACAAAACAAACCAGAAAGACAAAAAGAGAAGAAGTAGGGGGCTAGTGATTTAGCTCAGTGGTTCTGGCACCTCTTGCAAGCACAAAGACCCGAGTTCGATTCCCCGGTAACCACATACAATACGGAGTGTGGAGACTCACGCTCAGCAACAATCAGTACCACATACTACAGTGCTGGACATGGTGGTTCATGCCTGTAATCCCAGCACTCAGGAGGCAGAGGCAAGAGGATTGCTGTGAGTTTGAGGATGGCCTGGGCTACATAGTGTGCTCAGGGCCAGCCTGCACTACAAAATGAAAGCCTGTCTCAAAACAAACAAACAAAAAACATACCTTATAAAAATACTGCCTATTTATTTTATTCTGTTAAGTCATTTGTTGCAGCCTTTGGACTATATCCTCAGAAAATAGTATTCATAGGAAATTTTTCTAAACATCATATTCACTTTTTTTGTACATTTCTCTGTCAACCAGAGTGAGATAACCCAATAGGGAAGGAAATGTGGTAGGAAAGAGGCTTGGAGAAAGTTATGGTTCAGCAGTGAGCAATGGGTTTCCTCAGAGATGCACACTGTCATCATCACTTCCAGCTGTAATCCACCAGCCTCCTTCCTCTAATCCCCAATGGGAAATAAAGGCATAAATAATCTATAATAGTTCCGGCATAATGTAGCCATCAAGTAATAGATAAAAATTCCCAAGTTACTTGAAACCCAATCCTGTGTCTGTAACTTAAATATATCTCCCTGTTTAGCTTGGCTTGCAACAGAGACCTGAAATAACTCAACATTTGATCTATTTGCTAATTGTTCCACATAATAGAAAATCTAAGAGAATTTGTCAAAGGAATGTGTGATCATTTTCAAACATTTAACGTATTCAATAAAAATGTCATACAAAATAACTCTCAAAAAACAATCCTGTGGATTATTTTATGAGGCCTAGTTATGCCAAATGGACTGTCTGATTGCCAATTCTACCTGTCTTATGAGCAAGACAGTGTTCAGACTGTTAGAACAAGATGCCATAAACTGAGTGCCTTTTGAACAATAGAGAGCTATTTTTTACAGTTCTAGAAGCTGGAAAGTATAAGATGAGTGTGTGATGAGGATGTCCTTTCTAGCTTAAAGTGATGCTTTCCTCATGTGTCCACATATGATAGTAGAGGCAGTAGTTCTCTCAGGACCCTTATCTAGGTACTAATATCAGCCAGCAGGGCTCCATTGTCATGACCTAATGACTTCCCTAAGGCTCCACCTCCTCATACAATCACTTTAAACCTGAGGACTTTAACATATAAATTTAAGAATAGGAATTGTGGTGAGAAATACACAAACATCCAGATCATAGAATCCCAGACCAATACTTGATCTTTCTTTTCCACTATAACTTGCACGATCCTCAGATAAGGATTTGTTACCTGACATCTAGTTACGAAGATGTATATACGTGTGTGAATCTTGATCTTGGCTATTGTTGGCATTGAGCCACCTGATTCTGTTGTCTAATATCATTTCTGATGGGCTTAAATTCAAGCAATTTTTGACCTGCTTAAAAGTATAGCTGAAATGAAATAGTGACTTCTTTATGTAAAGCCAGTTAACTCTACAAATTTGGAATCATTAGTACTCTTCGAACTATTTTGGTTAACCTTCAGTAGTGGCAATGTACAGAATTACACTGAAGTATATTTAGTTATACTCAAAATAAAATTTCACAATAGTGTATCAGTATTGTTGAAATAAACAATACTCTATATTTCAAAGAAAAGGGGACAAGATCAGGGATTATACAGCAGTGGATACACTGCTACATATCAAACATGTGCCACACAGAATCCTGGTCAACAAAAGCTTATGAATAAAGCCAGGGCAATAGTCCAAGACAATTTGTACAAGTCAACTACTCAGAGCAAAGCAATGCAAAAAATTAACAGTCAAACAAAAAGCAGACAAGAATTCCAGGGATTAGAAAGGAAACAAATTTTATGTATATAGGGGGGTGGTAGGGAGGGTAGGGCTATGGGAAAAAATAAGAATTAAGTTGTGTCTTAAACTGGTACAAATCCCCATTATGGAGTGCAATCATGATGCATTATGTAATGTACCAATAAAGATTTTTTAAAAATAAAGAATTCCAGGGATTTAGCTTAGTGGTTCCGGCATCTGCCTGGCAAGCTCAAGGTCCTGAGTTCAGTCCCTGGTACCACATACTACAAAGCTGGGCATGGTGGCTCACACCTGTAATCCCAGCCCTCAGAAGGCAGAGGCAGGAGGATGCAGATAGTTCAAGACTAACCTGAGCTTCACAGTGAGTTCAGGCTCAGCCTGAGCTACAGAGCAAGATCCTGTCTCAAAAAAAACTGAAAAAAAAATGCAGAAAAGATTTGGAGATATTGGAGACTAGTTGGTGTTGGAAGGACTCACCTTGCATGACTTAATTCCTTATGTGGCTCTCCTCTCACCAAGGTTAACCTGAGAACATTATGGTGAAATAATAAAGGAAGGAACAGTCAAAAGAGCTTTCTAGTCTTTGCTCGTATCTAATTTACAATGGTATCATTAGCCAAACAAGACTCATGTTTAATCTCAGAATTGGTGTAGGAGGGCACTACCAAAGAATGTTGGTACAATTCTCACCATCAATACAACAAATATTCCACAGTAAGAAGTCAAAATCAGTGCACTGGGAGTTCAGAGCCAACTGATGAGGACACGTAAGGCATATACTTTCTGTTAAGGACAGACTGGAAACTGATGCATGCAAAGAAAGAATTGAGTTTGTAAATACTTGCTCACTTGCTCAAAAGTAATTAAAAAAAAAAAAGACCATTCAAATCCTGACTACACATTTCCACCTGCTAAGATGTAAGAATGCAATGTGGGACATTTAGGCTAGATACAAAGAAAGGCTTGCTGACAATGAGAGTTGTTAAACACTGGAATGAATTACTCAAGGAAACTGTAATTTTCTTTTCTTGTAAAGTATTTTAAATCAGAGTAGCTGCATAGTTATCTGGTATGTGTTCTTGGACAGAAGCAGAAAGATGAACTAATTGGCCTTTCAGAGTCCCTCCAGACCTATTATTGTCATGCTGAACCTATTCACACACAGGAAGAAAGAGTTTAACAGCCTGCCTTTTATTCCCACCACTTAACACACATTTATTACAGACCCTCTCTGTGCTCGGCACTTTGCTTGGTACTGGGGATGTAATCCCAACCTTTAAGGAGATCATAGGCTTTGGTCAAAAGGTGGAGCAAAATGCTCCATCTACATTTGTGTTAATACATAGGGTGATAGAAGATGCTATTTAAAACAGTGAATGTGTTCAAAGGACAAAGGATACTGTGAAAGGAAATTTCCCTTACCCTGGGTCTCTTCCTATCTTTTGTGCCGGCCAGAGGAGCAGAGGTATTTTTGTTCAACTCACGCCAAGCCCAGGGTTGGCTTTGAAGCAGACAAAAGGGCTGAGAGCAGAGGTAGAGGTTAGGAGCTGGAGAGAGCAATTTTCTGCATAATGAAAGGAGAATTTGGTTCTCAGAAAACCTAGGTGAGAATGGGAGAGCACTGAGATGGAACAGGGAAGGCAGGATTATATGGTGTAACTTGGCAGTAGGAGATTCCTTGTTTCATAATAGCTGTTTCAAAAACCTAATAGAAGTGATTTATGCCCAAACAAGTTAATTAATATAGACTCATCTTTCCCTGCTTAGTATAATGAGAAGCCCTGAAAATCATGCCAGAGAAAATCAAATAACTAGAGATGTGGTAAAAGGAAGACAAACCGATTTAGGGCCACAGGAGGGAAGGGTTATTATATTATATTATATTATATCATATTACCTTACTCCTGGGACTTTATAACTCTTTCCCAATACAAGAAGGTGACCCAGGCCCAGCATTTCCCACACCTAAAACAGAACATGAGTTGGCCGGACAGTCCCAATGACAGTGGGATCTATTTTATTTTATTATTATTATTATTTTTTTTTTTTTAGGTTTTTTGAGACAGAGTCTCGCTTTGTGGTTCAGGCTGGCCCTGAGCTCAGCCTCAAACTCACATCACAGCAATCCTCCTGCCTCTGCCTCCCGAGTGCTGGGATTACAGGCGTGAGCCACCACGCCCGGCACTGTGGTATTTGGTACTGGTTGCTGCTGGGTGTGAGTCTCCACGCCCAGTATTGTATGTGGTAACCGGGGATTGAACCCGGGTCCTTGCTCTTGCAAGACAGGCGCCGGAACCACTGAGCTAAATCCCCGGCCCGACAGTGGGATCTAATGCGGGAGCTACACACAATACCAAAGGTGCCTGGCTTTGATAGTAGACATCTATCAGGAATAGAGCTGAAGTCCCAGTGACAGTGGGCAGCCACAGTAGTCTCTTCTTCCTGTCAGTCTCCCCACTCATCATGAGATGCCATATCAACACCTAGAGGGTCTGTCCCACAGTCAGCAGGAAGACTGCCTTAGCCCACAGGTCAGGGATTCTTTCTCTTCTCTCTGAGGAGCATGGGAGCAGCAGGCCTAGTGACCTTCCATCAGCACCTCAAGCAGCACCAACAGGAACATCAGGAGCCTCAGAAGCCAAGGTAAAGAATGGTTAATGGAGGTGCTTCAGTAGAAACAAAATGAAAATGAGAGTTTTCCTGAACAAGAAAAGAGGAAAAGAACAGCAAGCAAAGCAATACACGAGGACATCCTTCTCTTCATGGGCTTATTAAGACACATGGTACAGGTGAAACAAAAACGATTATATCTAATAGCTACAACAATTAAAAGTGAAGGAGATAAAGGATAAGTAGGTATTTAGCTTCTTTACTTCACTTGAAGAGGCTAATGTTGATTCCAGCAGTCTGTGATAAATCATACATATTGTAACACCCACAGTAATCACTAAGAAAACCATGAAAGTGTTACAAAGTACTAGAAATATATCTAATGAGAATTCTTTTTGAAAGTTTCACCCACAGGAAAGAAAGAAAAACAAAAAGAAGAGAATAAGAAATAGGAAACAGACAAATCAAAAAAATCTCAGAATTAAGTACTGACACATTGAAAATTAGATTATGAGTAAACATGGCAGGCTGAGGCATGAGGACTGCCATGTGTTTGAGGTCAGCTGAAGCTACATAGCGACTTTGAGACCAGCCTGAGATACACACCAAGACCTTGTCTTAAAAAAACAAAACAAAATTTAAAAAGTAAATGGTATAAGTACAAAAATTGAGAACCAGTAACTGGCAGAGTAAATAAAGGAAAAATACAAGCGTATGCTATTTATGAGATACTCACTTCAAATTAAATGACATATGTAAGCTGAAAATAAAAGGAATGAATAAATGATACATCATGAAATGGCAACTGTAAAAAGTAGGGGTGGTTATATTAACATCAGGTAATATGAAAAAAGGCATTTCAATATGATAAAAGGATAAATATAACAATAAGATGTCCTAAATACAAAGATGTATACACTGCACAACAAAGCACCTAAATACAGTAAACAAAAGTTGCTTGAACTGAAAGAAGAAGTAGAAAAACCTACAATTATAGTTGGACCACCAATATCTGACTCTCAGCAACTGATAAAACTGTTAGACAGCAAATCAACATGGATGTCAGACAGTCACGTGACAAACCAAATTGACCTTCATAAAACCTCATCCCATAATATCTTTTTATATGTCAATGAAACACTTAGCAAAATGCACCATATTCTAAACTAGAAAACAAAACTTCAACAAATGTATAAGAATGTAAAGTATAGATTGTTTTCTAACTAGACTAGAATCCAATTAGAAATCAATATAAAAGACAACAAAAAAAATCTCTACAATTGGAAAGTAAAAAACACCTTACAAATAATCATGAGTCAAAAAGTGAAAAAATTTTAAAACCTAGAGAACTAAATGAAAATAAAATGTATCAAAATGTGTGGAAGGCAGGTAACAAAGGTTAAGAAAAATTTATAGCATTAAATCCTGATATTAGAGGACAAGAGAAGTGTCAAGTCAGTAATTAAGTTTCCATATTAAGAAAAATTTAAAAAGAAGAAAAAAATAAACTCAAACCAAGAAGAATCAAAGAAATCAAAGAAAAAAGAGAGGAAAATATAAAATCAGTGCAACAAAAAGTGTTTTTCAAATAAAAGCAGAGTCAAAAAATCTCTGACAAAACTGGCAAAAGTAGAAATGACACAAATCATTAATATCATGAATGAAACAAAGGATAACTACACAAAACCTCTAGTTATTAAAGAAAACTAAGAGTACAAACCTGTATACCCATAAATTCAATTACTTGAAAGAAATGGAACAATTCCTTCAAAATCATAAACTGCCAATGCCATAAAATCAAAAGATAACCCTGAAGAGTCCTAAAAGCATTTAAGAAATTGAATTTGTAAATGAGAGCTGCAAAGGAAATCTCCCGGTCCAGAAGGCTTCACTGGAGAATTCTGGCAAACATGTAAAGAAATATACACAACTTCTTCCAAAAAACAGAAGAGGGGACACTTCCCAACTAAAGTTATGACATTGGTACCAAAAACGAAGACAACCTAAAAACATAAATTTACAGACCTATATTTCTCAAAACTTAGATGCAAAAATCATCAACAAAATATTAGCAACTCAGATGCTAAAATATACATACACTAAGGATCTCACATTATAGCCAATTAGAATTTATTTCATCCAGCTGGGAAAATTCTCAATTTATTGAAGTCACCACAGTAATAGTCTAAAAAAAATATGATCATGTCAATTATGCATATGAAAGCCTTTGACAAAATCCAAAATTTTCATAATTTAAAAAAAGAGTGATTTAGAAATAGAGAGTAACTAACTCAAAAATAGACCAAACAAATACATTCAACTACTTTTTTACATTACTGAGAATCAATTCAAGGAAAGAAGGCTAAAATTTTAACATATAGTACTAGAACAATTGAACATATATAAGAAAAAATTGAAAAGTGCTTGTTATAAACTTTATTTCAAAATTCATCAAAGACTTGAATATAAGACATAAATATACAACTCTGTTCAAACAAACATAAAACATAGGATATAGACATAAAGAAAAAGACCTCTTCAAATAAAAAAGCTGAGGAGCCAATTTTTATATAATACATAAACTTTACTGTATAGCCTTATCCCAGAGATAAATGAAAACATGCTCATATGAAAATATGCACATGAAATGTTTACAACAGTTTTGCTCATAATACACATGAACTGGAAGGAGCCCGAGTCTTCTTCAGTGGGTAAAGAGTCCAACAAACTGCTCTACCCATGCCATTAAGTATTATTCAATCATCCAAAATAAAAAAGTGTTGAGACATGCAGCAAGATGGGTGAATGTCTAGTAAGATAAGCGAAGAAAGCAGACTCTTACATAATGTATGGTTCTATTTATATGATGATCTTCAAATAGTAAAATTATAGAAACAGAATAACAAATTAGTGTCCGTTCCCTATTAAGAGCAAGAAATAGGTTGAGGAGATGGTGTGACAATAAAAAGGCATTATGGGATGTCTTTGCAGCTATACAAAAGGTTTACTTATTTACTGCATCAATTTCATTGTCATGGTTGTAATATTGTAATATAATTTTTTAAGATATTAACATTGAAAGGAAACTCATGGTGCTATTTTTTCCAACTGAATATTGATCTACAATTATACTGAAATAGATTTTAATTATAAAAATTGAACAAGAAAAGAGCAGAATCTGGATATAAAATTAACCTTTTAAAAAGTAATGGCTTTTCTATACATCAATAATTAAAAAACAGAAAGTGAAATAAGGAAAATAATTTCATTCACAGTAATCTAAAATAAAATTAAATACCTTAGAATCAACTTCACCAAGGAAGTAAAAGACTTCCACAATGAAAGGCCTCTACATAACACTAAAAAAAAGAAACCGAAGAAGAGAGTAGATAACAGAAAATACTCTCATATTTAAATTAGTAGATTAATATTTTAAGTGGCTGTATATCTAAAAGCAATCTGTAGATCTATTGAAGTCTTCTTCAGAATTCCAGTGACATACTTTACAGGACTAAAGAATCCTAAAATTCATATGGCAACATAAAAGACACATGATAACCAAAGAAATCTTTTTTTTTT
>PVIR01012715.1:29662-44044 GCA_004026965.1 Petromus typicus | reverse complement strand
AATTAAGAAGTGAAATCGTTCATCATTCACCAAAATTTAAAAGTCTTTAGAGTTTTGTTGTTTTCCTTTTAACTTCCTTTGAGTCTTTCTGTTGAACGAGTGGCCAAACTTCAGTGCTTCTTCTTTGGGAAGGAGAAATCTAACAGGGAGGCAGCTGACAAAAGACGCTAATGTGTAGCCTTTGGGATGAACTCCGGAATTCAGTCCTTTTTCAGTTGTTTGAAAGAAGGACTTTGAAATGAGAAGATTGGTTTACACTCTGTTTCTAGCACTATCATCTCTGTGTGACCCAGGACCTGCTTTTGAGTCCTCTGTGGCCCTCAGTTGCTTTGCCTATAAAATATAAGTATATATAGTTCCTACCTCACAGACACTGTGGATTTAGAGTAGTGCCTGTGTGTTAATGTGCAGCATAAATGTTAGCCAGTCTTTATAGTTCTTATCTTCTCTCACATAGCCACTGACTTTATCTCCCCCAAATTATTGAAACAGCCCATTACCTAGAGCCCTACTTCACCATGATCTTCAAGGTGGTTCATAGAAAGGCAGCTAGATAACAAATAAGAATGAGCATAAGCATCAAACCCAAGGCCAAATACAAACTACACTGTCTCTAAACTTTAGTGTTCAATCTGGTTATTCCCTTTAAACCACTGCTGCATTTGCTTCACACTGTAATTGTGAACATGAGATTTGAAGTTAAATCTCTTGGGTTCCTAGCTCCTTCCTACTAACCTGATTCACAGGCCCTGGGGCCCTGGGCATGTTATGTAACATCCTCAAGACTCAGTGTCAGTGGACATGGTGATAATCTGTGTAAATACTGGTATGTTGTAGATACAAATAATTTTTCACTAATTCAGAAATGTAACCTTTTTAAAATGCAGGTAGCTTCCTTTTCTTTTGGAGAATAAACTAAGAAACAGAATAAAGTGTTTTTATGTTTGTAATCTGTGTGTTCTGGTGGGGAGAATTTTGCTCTTTGCTTCAATATGAAGGCAAGAGGTAGAGGCGACTTTCAGTAAAACACTTATGGAATGTGAGAATGTGTGTCACTGCCATAGAAAAGCAGCGTTAAGGTTCTGTATTTCAAGATAGGAAAACTATAGGGAACAGAGAATGCTGCAGAGAGATGTGTGGTAATTTTAATTGGTTTATTTTTCTCAAAGTCAAATATGACCATCTACCAGTCGAGCCCAAGACCCGGGGTCACAAGTGAATTGAAGATATTCTACTACTTTTATTCCACTGTTTGATGCCCAGGGCAGCTGCCATAAATCCAACTTGTTCTCCAGCTCTTGCAAGTACAGTAATTCAGTCAGTCACTAGGGATCTATCAGCAGTCCATCCAGAGGATTAAATTTATTTAGAATCTTTGATTTGGTATTTACTTGTAATATTATTGGGACAGAAAACAAGAGGAAAATGAATTCGACAGATACGTCAGTGTATGAAATTAAAGATGAATGGATTTGAAAGTTTGAAAGTAAGTCTAAGTCAACTCAGCAATATTTGAATTGTAAGTAATTCTAAAACTCTGAATGAGCAGGGAAGTTAGAGACACACGAATTCATAATTAGTAGTGATTAACCAAAACTAAGCCCTAAAAATTTCCAAGAGTGAGAAAAATAAGGCACAAAGGGAATGTTTGGTGATTTTTCACTTAACAAGATCTATGAGCACAGGTCAGCTTGGTGAATGAAATGGTGCTTCTACTCTATTTTCATTTTTGAAATAGAAAAGAGATTTAAATGTCTGCATTAAATAGCATGCTTAACTATATTAGGAATTAAAGAGGTTTTTGTGAATATTTCTCATTTTTATATAATGCCATGAAATAAGTTCTCTAATTTTATTCATCTTTTTCTAGCATTACTTTTTTTGAAATAAAATGTGAGACATTTCATTATTATTGAAATTCTCATGCACAGAGCACTGGTTGACAGTCTGCAGTGTCACTAGTTTCTCTGGAATTTGTGATATACTTGTGGAAACAGTAAAATATCTCAAGGGAGAAAAGAATGACAGTTTTGATAGACATGGCCTTGTGATGAGGCTGAATTATTTCATCACCCCTGACAAAGTGGCAAAAATGCTAACTGCCAGTCATTTACTGTATAAATTCAAAAAGTATCAGCACGTCACTGTCCTCTAAACTTGCTGTCTTTGCTATTCCTTTATGTCTAGTTCAGCAGTTTTAGAAACACGAAAATATTTTGCATACAGCTGTGTTCCTACTTGCTCGGACTCCACATGTGCCAAAGCAAACACTGGTCTGCTCCCTGTAATTCTCTCACTCCACCAGGGTTTCTCCTGTACTTATGGGATGGGTGTGTTGATTATAAGCTAGAATTCTGGTGTTTGGTACTTGACTACATTGTACTTAAGTTCATTCTATGTTTTATTTGGTTCGAACTTGAAAGCAATGTCAATTTTAGACTTGGGAGGGTGCAAAGAAATGAGACAGAGCAATTATATTCTGATCATGGTATATCCTCATTATATGTCCTTGACTCTATGTATATTTGAAGTTCTCCACTTTCCTCTTGTTTCCAAAGCACACCCTAAACAGCTCAATTCCATATTTATGTTTTTAAAACTTTATTAGTGGGAAGTTACTGAACTTGAATTTTATTCTTAATATTTTATTGCATTTCTAGAGAATATAAAAGAATAATGATTTTCACTTTTATGGTTAACAAGGACTGAAAGATAAATAAGTGACACTGTTCCCGGGAGAAGGTGCCCCATGACTCTGATCCCGCGCTCCTGTTCCCACAACCTCATCCCCACGGTTGGTCCAGACTCCCAGCAGAGAGAATTAGCTTGATGATCCTCGAACTCAGAGTGCACAGCAGATGCGTCCTGTTCCTCGGAAGGAGCTTTGGAGGCAACCCTTTAGGGCCTCTGCCGGCTCACCTGACACACTGCGCGCTTCCTGCTTCCTGCGTTATCTCAGGGTCCCCTTTCCTTCCCCTGAGAGTTCTTACCTGAGGAACAGGACTGCTCCTGCTCTCGCGGTGAATCTTGGTCTCTTCTGTCTGTGCCTCTGCTGCCTCCTGAGTAAGTCAAGGTCGACCCACCTTCTACACTTGTTCTTTTCATCTCTCCTGTTCCTTGCAAAATTTTCTTTTTCTTCAGATATTGTTGGATCATCTCAGCTTTTAACAGTATATTCACTTTATTTATACTCACTGTTAATTACTGATTAGTATTGTATTTTAGTCTTTTTCTGTTTTTCTTTTTCTTTCTTGCTTTCTCAGGGTAGAATTTCAAGCATTTTTTTCTTTTACATTCTATTTCCCCTACCTCCTTGCCACATTGTATTTTATTCATTTATTTAGACCATTTTAATTGCTAAAGATGTTGGCATATATTAAAATGTCTGATATATATATATATATATATATATATATATATATATATATAAAACCTCTTAGCAAATAAAATGGGGCTTTAAAATGTTTGACTCTCCATACCCTATGCGTTACAAAGGTATTATGTATTTCTGATGTATATTTATATCCTGCATGTAATGTATAATACATATATAATATACATCATGCCATAAATTAATACATAAAATAGCAGATCTATTAATATATAACATATTAGATTTCAAAATTTTATGTTTTATCTCATTTTAGTTTTATTTACATGTTAGGATTTTTTTTCTTTTTCTGTTTTTCAGTGTTAGGAATTGTACCCAGGGCCTTCCCATTGAACAACACCCCCATATCATTTTATTTTATATTTTGAGACAGGGCCTTGCTAAGTCACCAAGTTGCCCAGGTTGGGCTTGAACTTGTGATCTGATTGCTTCAGCCTTCCAGAGTGCTGGAATTACAGATGTGCACCACCATCCCTGACTTGCAGGTTTAATAGAATCTCTTAGTAGTGGATTTCTTTGTATTTGTTTTTCCCAATTTTCTTTTTTACCTTTTAAAGTTTGAGAATAACCATAATTTTCAACTTTGAAAAATTATTAGCCATTACTGTTTAGCTTCTTTATAATATAGCTTCTTTTTAATCCTTCTTATTTTCCTCTTTCTGAAGCTCTAATTAGATTCATATTATATATTAGAATAACTTTAATCTCTATATACTATATCTGAATTTACCTTTCATATATCTCATCTTATTGCTTCTCTATGCTTTGTTCTATTTTCTTAAGTTCTACCTTCCATTTTACTAATTTTTTTCTCCATCCTTGTCTGGACTGTCTGGATTATTTGCGTATTTGTATCATTCCATTTTATTTCTACTTATCATTAATACTTTATTGGTGTTTGCTTTAGGGATAATAACATTGCAATAGTACTTGAGATCAACCATCCCATGTAGTGCTACATCTTACAAAAGTATGCTTCCCATTTCTCTCACTTATTTTCTGTTATCTGTGTCCACAATTTGCTCTTTCATGTGTTATAAATGCTACTCTTGTTTCTTGGACTTTTGGTGTTTTTAGGTTTAAAATTTTAAAAATGCTTCTAATTTTAAAATAAGATGTCTACCTTCATTTTAATTATTTCCATAGGTCTTTATTTTCTGTCATATCTTTTTTCTGAGGAAATTATTATTATTATTATTATTATTTCTTATTGTGCCAGCTTCCAGTAAAGAATTCTCTCTCCTTTTGTTTTCCTGTAAAAGAAAAAGCTTTTATTTCTTCTTCATTTAAAAGTAGTTTTACTGGGTAAAGAATTCTTTGTTGATACTGTTTTTTTTTTTTTCTTTCTTTCAGTGCTTCAAAGATTGTATTTGTCTTCTGTCTTGCAAGAGTTCTGTTGAGATTCTAATGCAATTCATTAGTTTTTGTTACATGTGATGTCTTTCTTTTTTCTGGCTGACTTACAAATTTTCTTTCTTATCTTAGGTTTTCAGAAATTTAGATATGATGGGTTTTACCTTTGGTGTTCATTGAAATTGTTGAGTTCCTAAACTACCCGTTTCAAGGATTTTATTGTCTGGGAGACATTCTTTACAATTATCTCTTCGAATATTTTTTCTCTGTGAATCTGTCTCTTCTGTTTTGATTTGTGCTGTGACTTCCATCTTCTTATGTTGTTAGAATCCAGCTATGTGGCTGCCCTGGAACCTCAGCATTCTACTGGGTTAAAAAATACATGATTTAATACTTTATCTGGCTTTTTATTGATTAGTGGGCTGGAAACAATGCTCTTAAGAGCACATTTTTTTTTTTTTACTAGTTTGATGTTGAGTCCTCCAATTCCATAATAACTTTTAATATCTAAGGACTTTAAGCAATAGAAGATATGAAACTTTACATTTCATCTCTTTTTCTATATCTTTTCCAACTCTTTAATTTGAATTACTCAGTTAGCTTTTTATGCATACCATCAAATTATTATCTAAGCAATCGAAGTCAAATCAGCAATGACTTGTGAAGTACCTGGGGTTCTGTTTATCACATGCAGGCCTGGAGGAACAAAGCAAAAGAGTGAGTGGGACCTGGCAGGGGTGTTGCTTTGAGATAAGGAGCCTCTTCCCTGGAATGCAACACAGATCCTAGCAGGAGGGCACGCCAAGAATAAATACCTTAACCTAATCCTCTTCCTGCCTTGGAATCCCTCACTGTGCTTTCTGCTTACCAACTCCCACAAGAAGAAAGAAGACAAGGCTGTCTCTTGATTCTACCTGTAGGCCAAGGAGGTATAGCTCAGGGGTAGAGCTTTTGATTCTACCTGAAAGGGTCAGACCCAGAGATCTGCAGGAAAGAAGGAGAATGGACATGGTCAGGCAAAGGAGCAGCTCATTGCTTCTGTGTTGTTTCCTTTGGGAATAAATTATTTAAAAAAATTATATCGGGATAAATATTCTAACTGTAGAAAATTCTGTTTACCTGTGTTTTATAGAACTCAGAATTGTACTTCTGTTGCTTTTCTAGGGTTCTGACTACTTTACTTGATGTTTTGATCATCTGAAGTAGAGCTTGGGTAAACCTGAAACAAACATAACTTTGTGGGAAGTTCCAGATTTTAAAAGAGGAGAAAACTCGTGGGTAAACACTGCCCTGAATCTTACCCTGCAGTCAGTGTTCATCTGATTGTCCACCTCCCTTCATTTACTGCAGAGAAATTAAAGAGCCATGTGAAAGAATAAGTAATAACATGCATCTACATATAACAGATGGGAAATTAACAATTCAACTTGATAAGACTTAAAAGATTTTAGAGGAGAAAAATATTTTCAGTTGTGTGAATCCACAGTCATACAAAAACTATAAATTACAGAAAGATATAGATTACAAGAACATTTCTGTGAAAGTAGAAATTAGTATTTATTCTCTTACTTCTTAACTTAGAATCCAAACTAACTTTTCCTGAAAAAGTTTTAGTTTGTCTTTCGAATTGAGAAAAGATGGGCTGATGCTTCTAATAATTATTATTTATTATTTTTCTAGAACTCCCCAAAAGGTAACTTTATATCTTCGAAAAGGGGAGGGTAAAACTATGATTTTCACACTTTCAATATGCTTTGCTTTTGTTATTGCAAGAGTCATTTTTGTATAACTACATGGACTTTTCTGACCTATTACTAATGAAAGTGTTTGGTAACTGGCTACGGTCATTTTACATCTTCATTTATCAACCAATCAAGAGACAGAATTTTTTTCCAGTCCCTCTTGTCTTTCTAGCAAAATATCTACCCTGCTTTTCCTTAGTACTAGATTTCTTCAAAAAACGGTACCTTCTACCATATTCCCCTTTGCCATTCATCTTCAACCTACTTAAAGTTTAACAACAGTTACAAAATAAATAAATAAATAAAAGTAAACATTCTTTTACAGCAAATTCAACAGCTTTCACACATTCTTCCCTAACCACACCAGACGCCTGCTTCTTCCACCACCCAGACACTCAGAAAAATCTCTTGGAAACACCCTCTGCCTTCTATTATTTATAATACCCTGAACTAGAAAAGAGTTCAGGAATTTAACAGTAAAGCAAGGTTAAATAAGTTATAGATTGGACGTATGACAGACTACCATGCAGTCATTAAAAGACGTGTGGCTGCATACATTAAATACTGACCCATAGTACCAGTTGGACAAAGAGCACTACAGTGAGCAGATGTTGCATGTAAAACACATTCTGAAGTGAAGAAATTTTCAAGGAGAAGAAAATGTTGTGAATGTTAAGCAGCAATTTCTAGTGACATCATTTTCCTTTTATATTTTGTGTTTTCTGGGAGTGGAAGCAAGAGCATGTGGCACCTTTGTAAACTTAAATATGAAATACTGTATTAAAATGTAGAGGTGACATGAACACACTTGGACCATGGAGCAGAGCAGTGTTTGTCAGACTGACTTCTGGTTTGGTCTCAGGGACTCTTTGCACTCTTAGAATTTTGGGAACTCCAAATAAAAATTTTTTGATTATATTTCTTGATATTTATCATTTAAAAATTAATAGTGAGAGCTTTGTAAAAGTTCATGTAAAGTAACAAATATAACCATTGCATGTTAACACAAGAAAATGTATTTTCATGAAAATGACTGTATATACCAAAGTAAAAAATTGATGAGACTGGTAGCAATACTTTACATTTTTGACAATCCTTTTAATGTTTGCTTAATAGAATACAGCAGCATTCTCATATTTACACCTGGTTTCAATTTGTTGCCATGTGTTGTTATGGTGAAGCTTGTACAGATACATAGTTGGGAAATGGGGGCGCTTACAGGCTCACCCTGCCTCCCAAGCAGAAACTCTTGGGAACATCTAGGAGTTCTTGGCTCTTCTGGGAACTAGAGGGAAAACAAGAAGTTGGATCTGGGTTTGAATCCTGAGTGGTGTGATTACTTATGTGTATGTAATTTTTGTGTGTCTTTTAATCTCTATGAACCAAATGTTAATCATCTGTAAAATGGTATTTCTATCTCACTGTATTTGAGAAAATTCCATAGTTGTTGTGTGAAAGTTCCAGGCTATGTCAAAACAAAGACAGTTACATTTTCTTTATATAATCAACAATATTTTCTATAGTGATTGTATTTGAAGCTCTGTAGTCATAAATGGTAATTTTTAGACTAAATTTTGCGCATTATTCTTAAGCAAGAGAGGGAATGTGTGTCTCTGTGACTGTCTTCCCAGCAGGGTGTCTAACTGTTCCGTCTTTACTCCTTCCCTCCTAACTCTCACTCTCCTTTCAGCTCATCCTGTGAGATCAATGCTTGGTTTGGAAGGAAGACTTCCTGTGTTTGGGAAGTTTGACAGGAATACTGCCAAGTCGTGACACACTTCATCGCTCATGCTCTGGTCCTTTCACCCAGGGCGATGATCTTTTAGTGGTCAAAAATAAACCCAGAGAGCCATGCAGTCCATTCTGAAGTGTAGAGCTGAGTAAGGTCCTCCTCAGAGTCTGTTTGCTTTATTTATTCACTGAAAAAATAAGAATGATCATTGTATTTTATTAAGTTTTTGTGTTTTAAAAACCTCCTTCAAAATAGTTCCTGCAGCACACTGGGGAATACAAAAGGGGCTTCCACTATTCCATTCACACCCGAGGAATTGGGCTCTGAAGGCGTCTGGGACCTCGTTTGTGTCAAGCAGTGAGTGGGAAGTGGTCCCACAGATGTCACGTCCCCCTGGTCCTCCTGTCGGACATACTGTTCTACTGAGAAGCTCTCTTGGAGATCTCGCACTTAAATTCTTAACAAAGATCAAAATAAAATTCATTTTGAAATCTCTTTGATTATCCTAGATATTGATGTCCCTTTCATTAAGATTTGGAACTTAGAACTGTATTTTTATTTTCTTAGCTATTCTAAAGTTCGAGTGTCAATAATAGACTTAGATAAAAGAAGAACCCGTGTAGACATGTTTTCTCCTTCTCTTTGCTGTGTTCTCTCAGGCTGCTGAAAAGATGACCACACTGGAATGAGCCGGGCAGAGGGACAAGGTTGCTATGAGAACAGCAGAATTTACAGCAATGGATGCTTGCTGATTCAAACACATTTTTTCTTGTGCTATGTCTTTTTTTGGAAGCCAACATATGGGTGTGGTTCTACAAGAACAAAATCACACAAAGTAGTAAAGTGCATTTTTTTTGGCTACTTGAGGAATGAAACGGGATATTACTGATGTCTTCTCTCTGGTGACAGACCACTGTGCAGAATCCAGTTCTGTAGCTTATCAGCTTAGTGAAATAATTTAAGAATATAATGCTCCAAAATACGGTAGTTAATACAGAAATTATGAGGCACTATCAAAACCTTTAAAAATGAAATATAGTTAAGGTTGGAGTTCATTAAAGTTGACTCAAGATTTTTTGTAATAATTTTTCCTATTTCCTGTATCCTCTGAATTCGGAAACATTGATTTTTTTTTACTCCATCGTTTTGTTGTGTTGAGGGTCCTTGTATTGAACCCTTCTAGGCGACTAGCAGTTTCTTTTAGCGAACTGAGTGCTTTTCTTTGTGACTTCCCTCACCGCCCTCCAGCCAATCTTTACTGGAGTCGTTACAGCCCTTTTTTTGAAGTTTTCCTTAATTTCTCTCATATTCACTATCACTTTCCTTATTTCTCATGACTATAAGTCTTTCCACCCTACTCCTTTCTTCTCCTGCTCTGTGCATTTCAGTAACAGAACTCATCTTTGTGTTACACGTATTACGGATGTCAGTGATGATGTTTATGTCATCAGTCTTAGCGAGCCATGAGTGGACTGAATCAGTGTCCTGAACACATCTTTATTCTTAAAGTAATCACTCAGTAAATGGGCAGTTCACTAACTTGCACTTAGCTTTTTAAAATGGGAGCCCTTCTGCCCTCCTTAGGGAGGAGGAGCACATTGAGCAATGCATGTCTGAGACAAGAGGGGTGTGACACTGGGGCCCAGGCCTTATAAACTTCAGTCCACTCATGATGATTTCCATGTTCCAAATGAAGAATTTGAAAACCTCTACAGATTTACAGTAAATTCAGCAGAATCCAAGATGTAGACAGTTAAGTCATTTCTGGCTTTGGGATCCAGCTGATAGACTCCAAAGAATGAATATGAAATAATGAATTCGTTCTCCTCTTACAAATAAATGGATATAAATTTAGCTTCAGTAGGTTAAGAAGATGAGAAATTGTGAGAGTTCTAAGAATTCCTTGACTGTCTAAGCTACGTGTTGTATTATATTTATGGAAAAGAGATTTTAGATGGGCCAGGAACAATTTTCAAGATTCCACTCATTCCAGAATCCTGGAAGTGGAGATAATGCTGAGAGGGATGACAAGGCACATGGATAAAATCTCACTCATCCAATAATATTTTATGATTGCTATTATTACAGAGAAAACAAAAGCAGGTCTCTGTAAAGTCCCCAAATGAGATCCATGTGTTCCTCAGAATCTCATGAGATGATATCACCCACGTTAAAAGTAAATTGAAACAGTGCGTTCTCCAACTGCTGAGTGAAATCCCTGTTAGAATTTACTATGCATTAGAAATAATCCTTATTTTTTTCAGGAAGTGATCACATGAGGCTTTTATTATTTTATTTTTAGGTGTCAAATAGGATTCAGATTTATGAGGATCCAAGAATTTTAAGAATGTACTTAAAACCAAGTTTGTGAATTATTCTTTCATCAATTTTTATGTATTAAGTATGTGTAAATGTTTTAATTAAATAGTAATTAGGGATAAATATATAGATTTTACCTAATTTCTTAAAAAATAATTGAAGACAACTGTGTTGAACTAAATATACATATTACAAATTTATAGACCTGAAGTGCAAGATTCCATAGATTCTAGCACATTGACAGAGTTGTACAACTATAACCACAGTCAAACTTAGATAATTAAATCAACACACTCTCTTTACCTCTATCACCTCCCAACACCCGCATTCTAAATCTAGGCAGCCACTGAGTCTCTGTCTATCTTCATCAATTTATCTATTCTGGACATTTATTTATTTTCAAAGTAGATAACGTTCATATCAACAGTAAAACTTTCACATCTCCAAAGAAATGTAAATCCTGCCAAGTGAACATTCACACTATATTATTGTGAAACCAGAAACCAGCAGTAGCAAAATACTTAGAATATAGTAACCTTCTTTTTTCTCTTTTGTCTCTCTTCTCTTTACTATTAGATTTTTCATATAAAGGAATCCGTATGACCTGCAAGCTTTTGTGTTTGATTCACTTCACCTAACATTATGGTCTCAAGATGCGTCCATTTTTTCCCCACAGATACCTTGGTTCCCTTTTTAACGGCAGAATAATACTCCATTGTGTATAGATAACACTGTTTTCTTTATCCATTCATCTGTTGATGGGTCTTTAGGCTCATTCCAGGCTGATGACTTGTGCTGCTATGAACATACATCACTATGGTATGATGCTTTTAACTTTGGGGGGAAGATATCTAAAGGGGAAGAGCTGGGTCAGTGAAATTTTTATTTTTAGCTTTTTGAGAAATTTCCAACCTGATTTACAGTATCAGTTTATACTCCCACCAGTACTGAAGAAATGTTCCTTTCTACTAGTAACCTCAGCAGCATTTTTTTATTGGTTGATTTTTTTTTTGATGATAGCCATTCTTTCTAGGTGAGATAGAATCTTATTTTTATTTTAAATTTGCATTTTTCAAATGGCCAGCAATATTGAACATTTTTTTCATGTATTTATTAAGTAGTATAATCAAGGAGCTATTATTCTTATGGTGTTTAGAATACTGAAAAATTTGGCTATTTAGTGACTGTATTTTAACATATATAAATCCAAATTTAATTACTGTGGCTCAAGATTATTTGATGTACATGTGTATATTTATACCAAACTGAATTCACTGATTACGTGAAGATATTTAAATAGAAATTATAACTCAAATGCACCATATTTTAAACCATGATGTCATTTTAGCTTCTTAATGGATATGAAACTACTTACCAACTCTATAGGATTATGTCAATAGGAGTTCTGAGCTAAAGTGTCTGCTTTTTTTTGAGACAGGGTCTTGCTTTTTGTAGTTCAGGCTGGCCCTGAGCTCAGGATCGAACCCGAGCCCTTGCACTTGCAAGGCAGGCACCGGACCCACTGAGCTAAATCTTTGGCCATGAAGTGTCTGCTTTTTGACATTAAGACTTTATTTCCCATTTATTCCATCTATCTTAGGGAGAAAATGGTAAAGATGAATTTTTTATGATGCACAGATAAACATTCATATTTCTGACACCTGATAGCTAGTAGGATTTGTGTCACACTTTGACACAAATGTGAAAATGTAAAACAAAAATACTAAAAAAATTTAAAATAGCAGATTTTCATAAAGTTCCATCCTTTCTTAAGGGCTGGTTTACAAATTGTCTTACATCTCTCAATAATGCAATTTCATAGATTTTAAAAACAGAACTAAAGTTACTAAATGGGTAAGAAGAGGTATTTTCTCAGAAAACAGGAACTATCAAAATATTTAGCTCAAGGCTAGGGATTTAGTGCAGTGGCACCATGCCTGCCTTGGAAGCGCAAGGGCCTGAGTTCAATTACCAGTCATGAAAAGATAAATAAAACTTTTAACAGGATACCAGCAGACTTAAGACAAAATATATTACAGGCATCCCTGCCTTCCATTGCCCTCTCCATACCAGTACTGAAGAAATGTTCCTTTCTACTAGTAACCTCAGCAGCATTTTTTTATTGGTTGATTGTGGGAAAAGACATTTGTCCCAGACCTCTGGCCGCCACATAACTGCCAATTGAACAAAGCCTGAGCTCACAGCCCTATGAGCTGAACGAGTCTTTACTGTGTTCAGAAAAACTCAAGGGTTCCGGACTTGAATTTCTTGTGAGCAGACGCGGAGCACAGCACACTGGGTTGGTAGAAATGGCTGCCAGTGCTTCTGGACAATTTCCCCTTTGTCCTCTGAACCTCCTTCTGCATCTAGAAAGTTTCCCTCCAGGGAAGCCTGAGTCATGGGCCCTCATTTTAGACACAGAGAATTGTCTATTCCAACACAAACACTCTTCCATGTTTGGAGATGTAGTAGGCTTAGGAATAAATGGTGGATTAATGTTTGAGAATGAATTTCAAAACT
The DNA here is from genome assembly GCA_004026965.1 of Petromus typicus. NCBI lineage: Eukaryota > Metazoa > Chordata > Mammalia > Rodentia > Petromuridae > Petromus > Petromus typicus. The sequence goes on along the minus strand of PVIR01012715.1, from coordinate 30,987 downwards.
ATAAACATAAAAGTTAAAAAATAAACTACCAAGTCATAGAATAGTAGGGGAGAACCAGGGGATCAGACACAGAAGACTGTGTACTATGACATTAATCTACAATTCTGAAAAGGAAAAGTGTAAGAATGGAAATCAGACCAATGGTGTCATCATTGGGGTGGGAGGAGAGACTCCAAAGGGAGGAACTTTGATGCAAAGGCGATGTCCTGTAGATGAGGATGGCAGTCATGTGATTGTGTACCATTGTAAGAACTAAAGAACTGTTCCTTTCCGGGGGTGGATTCTTCTCTCTGTGAACCATACCTCTATAAACATAATACTAAAGAACAGAATGGTGTGAGACCATGAGGGGAACAAATGTGATGGATAATTAAGCTTCCTGCTTTTACTGCATTTTTATCTTTATGTAAATTTTTACAACTAAACTTTAAGTGACAAATTATTGATTTGAAAGGGAACACAAATACACTTACTTTTATTTAATCAGCACTAACATGATGTTTCATCTATAAAGTAGAAAAAGGATAACAATTATCCTATATCTATGGTTAATAGATTAAATGTAATGTACCTGAAATTTTGCTAAGAGCTTTACAAATGTTAACTCACTTAGTCCTCAAACCATCTCAGTGAGATAGGTGATGTTACTGCCCCCATTCTGTAGATGAGGACACTGAGGCAAAGAAAAGATATGTGGTTTCCCAGGCCACCCAGCTGGCTGGTGGGGGGCGAGCATTCGGACTGTGTCAGTCTGGCTTCAACATTTGTCTTGATAATCACTCATTTTTACAGACTTTGGAAGCTCCCATCCTGTTAGTAAAATTTGGGTTCTATTTCAATTATACAGTATGATGGATAGAGTGCTGGTATCTGGAACATATCTGAGATATTTTTTTCATTGTGTGGCTCCTAATAAGCCACTTAGTTCCAATATAAAATGATAATGTAAAATACCCACATTATTGTACTGAGCTAGTGCAAGTCTCAGTGTCTGTGTGAATTTGAGCTAGTATGCAATGATTAGGATGATATAATTGCCAGTGCTATTCATCAAATTATTTATGACTGTGGCTCATGGAACTTTTTTTTTTTTTTTTTTTTTTTTAGGTTTTTTGAGACAGTCTCACTTTGTGGTTCAGGCTGGCCCTGAGCTCAGCCTCCAACTCACATCACAATCCTCCTGCCTCTGCCTCCCGAGTGCTGGGATTACAGGCGTGAGCCACCACGCCAGGCACTGTGGTATGTGGTACTGGTTGCTGCTGGGTGTGGGTCTCCACACCCAGTATTGTTATGTGGTTACCGGGGAATCGAACCCGGGTCCTTGC
>PVIR01012715.1:0-29562 GCA_004026965.1 Petromus typicus | reverse complement strand
CATGGAACTTTTATAACTCTAACTTTTACATGAGTCTATTGCCTTAGAATATGCCACAATGTTTTAAATTGTAAAATTGAAAACTTTTTAAACATATGACTAGGCTAAAACATAATTATCCAGAATAAATGGAGACTTCATATTGCAAGAACATTAGCATGAAGCTTTTTATTGTAAGAATGTTAGAACGAAGTTAAATTTTCTAATATTAAAAGAAAATATCTCTTAAATATGTTTAAACATTATAATAATATATTTCCATTGAAAATACTCATATAGAGGCAACATTTATAATTTAGATATAGACCACACTTGAAATTAAATCAGTTGGCACACATATTTATTTACTTAAAAAGATAATATGCAAAGGACATTTTGACTCTTCTACTGTTGTTTCTTGTTGAAAAAAATCGGTGGTAAAATTTAAGATAATGAAGGGCGGGGGAGTTAGCTCAGTGGTTCCGGAGCCTGTCTCGCAAGCACAAGGACCCGGGTTCGATTCCCCGGTAACCACATAACAATACTGGGTGTGGAGACCCACACCCAGCAGCAACCAGTACCACATACCACAGTGCCGGGCGTGGTGGCTCACGCCTGTAATCCCAGCACTCGGGAGACAGAGGCAGGAGGATTGTGATGTGAGTCTGAGGCTGAGCTCAGGGCCAGCCTGAACCACAAAGCGAGACCCTGTCTCCAAAAACCTAAAAAAAAAAAAAAAATTTAAGATAATGAAGTAAACATTATATACAATAATATATTTAAGCCTGAGGCCTTGATTAAGAGAAATGAGGTCACAGAGAGGGTTCCAAACCTGTATATAGTTGCTCCTTCATGTGCAAACTGGCGAAAGTTATTTAGCTTCTTCTGTGAGCCTCAGTTTCCCTTCTTCATCTCTAAAGCAGGGAGAATATTATACAACACTCAACCCACAGCTTTGATCTATGGATAAGTTAGTTAATATATACGAACTGCTTATACAGTATTTGACAAATATACAGTTAACACATTTGAGCCATATTATTTTTCCATGATTATTTCACAACAGTTTTCAGCCAGAAAGAGAGAGTAAGTCTTTTTTCTGTTTCACACTGCGGTGTGCTATTTTATGGTATATTTTGTAGTACAGAAGCACCTAAATGTGTTATCTGCATTACCAGTGTATCTTCCTTGCCTAGATATTTCCTGCACTAGTGTGATCGTTTTCTTAATTCTTTAGTGTTGGCCTCCTGGGATACCTTTATTTATGTTCACGACTCCTCTTGTGGTCATACAGTTCTGTGTACTCATTGTTTACTAAACAACATGTATCCAGCAAATAAGTACAGGGAACAACTAGCCAATTGGTGCCCTTAGTGTGAGGGAGCTTTCAATGTGGTAGGGAAAGCAGACACGTAAATACAGTGTGATGCTAGACGGGTCTGCACGGACATGGTGCCTAGCTCTCCGGAAGAGCCGTACGGTTCTTGAGCCCCACTGATGGTATCATTCACTATTTGGCCGCAGACTCGATCAGTTTCTCCTCTTCTTCTGGATCCCTCAGACATTTTATTCCCCAGGCATAACCGGTACCTCTCCTCTTCCATCGGTTTCTACTCTTACTTCCTTAGTCCATGTCACGACCATCTCTTACTGAACAGAACGTGCTAGCTGGCACCTCCACTTCTGTCTAAACATGTAATAGTAGCTTTCTCATCTGCCCTTCACATCTTTATAAAACTAGAAAGTTAGAATGTGAAACTTTTCTGTTAAAAAAGCTTTAATTGGTTTTTCATTCCAGTTGGGGGATACAATTGTACTCCTTCTCAAGACTGACAAGACCCAGTGTCCATCCTGCTAGCCGGAATGGCTTTCCTCATACTCTGGCACAAATGATGCTCATTTTTGTCTCTGGTAGGAGGAATAATGGCCCCACTGATGTTGACATCCTAATCTCTGAAACTTTGTATTTCAAAGAAACTATCTGGGCCTTGAATTATCCAAGCAGGCCCAGATTGTCACATGAGTCCTTAAAACAGAATATTTTCAGGGAATGGTCAAAGACAAAAATATGTCAAAGTTTTTCCAGGAGACGCCATGTTGTTAGCTGTGAAGTGGAGGAAAAGGCCATGAGTCAGGAAATCAAATGACTTTAGAAGCACTAAAACAACGAAACTGAACTTCTAAAAGAGAACCATGTTCTGCTGACTTTTTGGTTTAGCCCAATTATATTCATGTCAAATTTCCAGAATATGGAAGTAGTTTGATAATGTATTTGTGCTGTTTTAAGCCACAAAGTAGTTTTTATGGCAACAATAGAAAACTAATATAACCTTCCTGCCATTCACACATGCTCGGCATGCTTTTTACCTCCACTTTTCCAGTGATAAATCTTTTTCCAATTTTAGGCCTCTGGTTCACAATTACCTCTTTAAATGGATTCTTGATGGTTTTATCTGCAACATTCCCCCTGCTACAGTGTCTGAGAAACTCTAAGACAACAAACTCTTTATCTCCTTCATGACATCCAGTTGTTCAAAATTATCTTGTTTGTATATTTGCCACTTATTTATTGCTGTTTTTCTACTCTAAGTTGTAAACTTCGTTATATCAGCCATTTCCTTGGTGCCTTGACAGAGCTTGGTAGACAATAGGCACTCGGTAAATTTTTGTTCAGGGAATAGATTAGAGAGGGAATCTTTCAGACAACGGACAGAGCCTGGGTAAAATTCTGAGGCAAGAAGTTTGTTTATGAGCCTGGGAAAATCTGTTGCAATAGATGAGACAAGAAGAAGAAAGCAGGAAATTAGAATCAAGAGGTAGACACCTATTATTTCAAAATAGCATGTTATGTCTTGTCAGTACTTACTTTTCAGTTTTCTTTTTTGTTCATTTCTCTCGGAGAGGGGCATATTGAGTGGATAATGGATAAAAAACCCAGTAGGACTTGTGGATCAGCTGGATGTGGGTAGGGAGGAAACAAGGACCCTCCTCTCGAACTTCTGATCTTGGGAACTAGGAGAACTTGGCTGCTAATGGACACAAAGAGCAATGGCAGATTATGGCTCTATTATGGATTCTAAGTCTGGGGAACCTGTCCAGAGGAAGATGTAAAAGTAGACACCAATCTGCTTGCTCAGAAGGGAAGTCCTGGGTGGGAGGCACTCATGCGTAATTGGAGACCTAGTCAAGGGATCTAAGAGTTATCATAGCCCAGCACAATGGACAAGGCGGGAAACAAGCCCCCGGGGGAGCAAACCCACTTTCCCAGAGGCTGAGCACAGGAAATGTGACTTGGAGCAGGGGCAGAGAGGAGTGCGTGGGACCAGGGAAACCACGGGAGTAAAGGGTTTGGGGAGAGGAAAGGCGTGGTCAGGACACGAACACTACAGGAGGTGGGAGAGAAGAGCTTTGTGTACAAGCAGAGGCTGCCGATGTCCCCAGCAGCACTGTCTAAGTGCTGGTGAGAAGGTCCTGAGGATGGGTAGGAAGGACAGGAGAATAAAAGATGAGGCTGCAGAAGATGTGAGGTGGGTTTAAAGATCACCTTCCTCTCCTTTTCTTTCTTTATTTTTTCTAGTGCTGGGAATTGAACCTGGGGCCCTGTGTTTGCAAGATAGCCATGGGACCACTGAGCTAAATCCTTTTATAAAAATACACAGATAGATAAGAGCAGGTTCACAGATTGCAGAAAATGGGTCAATAGAGAAAAGATTTGGAAAGTGGTGGGAGGGAGTAACAGAAGAGTAACGTCTTGGAAGAGTAACATCCTGAAGGAGATCTGGAGCATGAGACCAAGAGAAAAGAAGAGACCGACCCGGAACGAGCGCTGAGGGTTCTGCGCTCCCGAGGCTGGTGGTGCATGATAGGGCCACAGATCCGGCCAAGGAGATCGTTCACTTTGGAGTCAGCATCGCTGAAACTGAATCCTAAACTTGTCACTTATTAACTCAGCAGCTGTCAGCATTTAAGAGACTTTGAATCATAAGTCTTTATATATAACTTTAGAAAGAAAAACAAAAAACAAAACAAAACAAAAAAAACCTTCCAGCACTCTTGTGAGAACTGCTATGAAATCCACTCACTTAAACACACGTCACTGGACTATGTGAGTGGCTGGGATTGGCTGTTGGGAATGGGATAAGATTGGGAAGCTCCTTGCTGTAGCCCTGAGGCCTAGAATCAGTTCTTCAAGGATTAAGAAATAGTTCTCCCAGATATTCAACTACATTTGCACCAGCTGGTTGTCACAAGAGTACATTTAAATCTTTTCCAAGTTGTAATATAGGACCCTAAAATCAAACATGGAAGAAAAGCTCAAGGGGGGGGGGAAAGAAAAAGAAATTTAATGACTTATGACTCGACTGCAACAATTGCTAAATAGTCACAAGTTAGGGCAACACAAAATGAAAATCTCTGCTGTGCCCTTGTCCAGTAAGCTTCTGGCATAGGAGAAAGAGGGAGCAGATACTACTGGAACCGTGAGAGGCTGGGTGTGTTTTCAGTCTTTCCCATGCAAGCTGTATTTACAGTGAAACTTAAACAACTACATTAATAAGCTAGTAAGAGCTATTTTAATAGATAAGAAGGTACTTATCTGAGTAGGCACTGAGCAGTGCACACCTAAACTGTGTTACAAATTCTAAAATCTTTATCAGCATCTTTATATCCCCAGCATGAAAAGGGACTTCTGAGAGCAGGATGCAGTCGAGCGTACCAGCCTCTTGGAAGGCTGAGGCAGGAGGAGCTCAAGTTCTAAATCAACCTGGGTAGCTTCGCAGGACCCTGCCTTAAAAAACAAAAAGCCTAATATCTGGGGATTAGCGAGCGGCTCAATGGTAGACACTTGTGTAGCATGGGAAAGTCCTTTGATTTTTCTCCCAGAATAAAGAGGAAAAGTCAGTGAGAGCAGGAGATTCTCCATAAATGCCCGTGACTGCTGCATCTGAGTAGAGAATCCACACAAGCATCTGAAATGTGATGGCGGTGTGGGATCTGCGTGGTGCGGAGCTTTACAAATGGCTTTCCTGCAGACTAGAACTGTGGAGCTCAGAACAGCAACAAAAAGTGTGGATTTTGGATTTCTTCTGTTAAGAAAGTGATAGTAAAGCCCCCTTGTCTAACTTCAGTTTAGAAACTTCTCTGAATCTCTGTTGGGATTAATGCGTGAACACATACTTATGTCCTCTGGATTATTTTCTTTTGTTTCATGTCAATTTATTTTCTTAGCTTTTACATATCTCCCTTCAAGGTAACAGACATGCCTTTTATTTATTGTGAGTCCTCCTCTTTCTCTAGTGCTTAGGCCAGTGCAAGTACCTGGACAGGCTGAATAATTATGAGTAGCTGACACACCTGTGAGGCGTGGCTCTCCCTGCTGACTCTAGGGGTCTCTAGGAGATGATGCGGAACACCCCGAGGTCCTGAGGACCATGTAGGAGTATGGTACAGAGTTTCATGGCCATTGCTCTGAAAAAGCATATGCAAACAGCCAGGAGTGACCTGTCCCCTGGACAGCTGGCCTGGGGTCAACAGCACCACCATCTACTTACTTTATGTAGCGCTTGCAATTTGGAACTTAGCTAATAACACATTACTCATTTTAGTGTCACCAAACCCTGGACACTGGTCAGGGCAAAGCCTTTTTTTTTCAAGGGAGAAAATTGGAGTGCAGAGAGAGAAAGCACTCTGACCATCCGCAGAGCTGGCGAGTGGCGGAGCTGGTGCCTGACCCAGCTTTCTGGCACACAAATGTAGCCCCCTTCCCACTCCCCGTACTAGCTCAGCAGACTATATTTCTTTTCTTTTTTTTTTTTAATCTTTATTGGTACATTAAATATACACATCATGATTGCACTCCATAATGAGGATTTGTATCAGTATAAGACACAACTTAATTCTCATTTTTTCCCATAGCCCTACCCACCCTACCACCCCCCCATATACATAAAATTTGTTTCCTTACTTTTTTGTTACAATCTTAGCATTGTCCCCTTTCACCTTATTTTACATTGAGCATTTTCTACTTCACAATATATAACATACAATATTTCTACATAACAAAGCTCTCAGGGAAAGGCGAGTCTGCAGATGTGGCGCCTTATCAGGAGTCATAGAAAGTACTTAATTTAAGGTATGACACATCACAGACCTATTTGTCTAATAAAGTTTTCTCATTTGGGTTTTAGCTGGCTACATTCCAACTGCCCCTCTTCAGGGTAGAGGGGCACAGAATCCGAGGAGGAGGCGTGAACCCTTTTTTATTTCATCAGGAAAAAAAAAAAAAAAAAAAAGGTTGCGATCGCGGCCTTTTGAAGGTGTGTGATGGGGAAAAGCGCCCCGAATTATCTCAGGGTTGAGAAGCAGGAGAAAAGGCTCTGCTTGCTCCCTAACGACTTTTTCAGCATGTGGTGGAAATGTTAAGGCGTGTGTGTCTGGGGGAGGGCCCGGGAGCAGAGACTCGGACTCGTTCCCTCTAACAGGCTTTCTCAACAAAATAAGAGAAAAGAGAAATAAAAGTTTGTTTCTCTTATTAAGCGCCATCTGTGCTCACAGCACACATAAAGGAGGGAAAGCTGAAGGCAGGCGGGGAGACGCGTGTTCTGATTCGGTTGTTTACCATCAATCAGCCCGTTGCTTGGCAGACACTGGATGGTTATGAGCCTGAACAAGCTGGAAGGGGCAGGAAAAGAAGTGGAGGCAGCATTCTTCCTATTTAAAGCTGCATCGCTCGAAAAAAGTTTTCCCAGACTGTGCTGGAGCTGGTGCTGAAAAAGGGGGTTTTGCCGAGGCTGCCCCGGGGCTGGTGCTGACACAAGAGCCCACAGCCGACTTGATGGTGCTACAGTAACCTTAGACTCTACTTCTCACTCCCAGGAGGACCCACATGTCTAATATTTAGATATGATGGCAAACTGGGCAGAAGCGAGACCTCTCCTCATTCTTACTGTTTTATTAGGGCAGTCTGTCTCAATAAAAGCCCAGGACGAAGGCGAGGATGGTGAGTTGGCTGCCTGCTTTGCTTGCGGTGTTTATTGCACGTTTTAGGAACTAGGCGGAATGCTAAGCCCCGGGAAGAGCCGGAAGAGGAGCCCCCGGTTCCAAGCGCGAGGGGCTGACGGATCCGCACCTGGGCGAGGGCTCTCTAGACAATCGGGCTGTTCGCAGATGCGGAACTTCTCTCTCTGCCCTGGGGAAGATGCTGCTGGCCTTCCCGGGAAAGCCTGAAGTTCTGGCAGTGCTTTTGCCTGGATGTGAGAGCGGCAGGTTAGAGAAGAGGGCTCACAGCGGAGCCCTCGGGACACTTTTGGTTAGGAAGCTCTGTTCTGTGGGCTGGAGCTCAGAGCAAGCAGAAGACGCTGCAGAAGCTGCGCAGGGTGGAGTCTTTCTCCTGTGGAGCTTCGGCTGCTTCTTACAATTCTTTGTTTAGGAAAACCTCGGTGGCAGCTCTCGGAGCTCTGATTTTCCTTTGTGTTTAGCCCCTCGGTCTGCCCTCTTTACAGATTCCTTCTCTCCGTTTGCATTTGCATTTGCAATCTCCAAGGCACTTTTGCTTTCCGAGAGGGAGTCTCCTTTTCCCTCCCTGACAGAGGCTGATAGAAGCCAGATTTCTTAAGCAGTGGTATTTTCCCACCCTACTGACTGGGTAATCAGGGCAGTGGTGGCTCCCGGGTGGACGTGGGGAGGCAGGAAATGAGTGTGCCTTATGCAGAACTTATTTGGCACGAAGTGTGTGTGTGAGCATTTCCCGTAGACATAAGCTTTTTTAAAGAAGATAAATGTTGTCTGCTTCCTGAGCTTTTTCCGATGTTAGGCTTGGGTTACCTGGGTAAGCAAAGCTGCATAGCTGATAAAGAGTACAAGACGAGATAGAAACCAGTTCTGCTGATTTTTGAACCTTTACTTCTATGGGTTGTAGTTTCAGACCCAGGCAAGTGTTCTTTCACAATAGGCCATTATAGGTTTTCATTCTATTAACATAAAACTTAAGCGTTTGAAACAGCACATTCATGAGCAGAGCGGGTACTTTGGCCACTGCTTCTGTATAGTTTTGCTTTAAAGATGTTTAGAAAATCTACCTCGAGAACCTAAGTCTAAAAGGTTTTAAAGAATGAAAATAACAATTTGGAGATGAGTACACAACGGTCTGTCAGGGGTCCTATAGAGGGAGCACTTTCTAAGTCTTGGAAATTTGTTTCCTTTAATGTTTTACAAAAGGAGACAATTTATAAAAGGTAAAAACTCCAGCTTTTTACTTCTAGTAGTGGTATGAAGAGAATGTGTTGTTTGGAGGGAAGAGTGAAGAAGATAACTGAATAGAAAGTAAACTTAGGAAAGATCAAATGTAGAAAGATTACAGTAGAAATAGAAAATCTGATTTTTATCTCCTCTTCCAAAATAAGCCATTTCAATTTAAAACTTTCAGTGCAGCTTTCACTAATTCACATTAAAATTAATAAGTTAATTTGATAAAGTATGGAAATCCTTGGATTGTAAGTAAACAAAAATAATATTTCAAAAGGCATAATGACAGGTTGTGTGTTAAAAACACTGAAAGAATTGTAGTAACTCTGTAGATATTTTCTGAAAACTAAGCAGTTTCTTTCTTCTTAATTTACATAAATGTTAAGAATGTGATGCTTGGTACCAGAAAATACTCAGCTCCTCTCCTCTCTGTACAGTAACTGGAGTTGTAAACACCAGAGTTTTTAGAATAAAGGTCATTTCTTGGGTATATTTATTAATATAAAGGTCTATTTTATTATATTTATATTTATTATATTTATTTATATATTATTTATATATTTATTATATTTATAATATAAGGTCTATTTTATTAATTAACTTCACAGACTATATGTGAAAGAATGGAATTACCTAAATGAAGTAGATAGGGGCCTCATTAAAGGTAACCCAGAAAAGAATTTCCAATGTAGCACAGCTATTTAGCTGATATTGTATTTACTTACAACAAACATTTTAGTTTAATCTGATATCATATGGGGACATGCAATACTGTGTTTCCTACGTTCAGGCATGTTACAAGCTTAGTAAAAACTACACGTGATTTTGAGTTCAAGGAAGTGTAAACTAGTTAACACTTTAAAGAAAGATGCAAGGCACACATGCCAAGCAAGTATGAAATTTTATCTGCAACTAAGTCATAAATTGTAGTGTGTATTTTATGTGCAAATATTTCCCCTTGGCTATGAAGAGAACTCTTATTTTATGTAAGTATATAATTATAAGCTTTTGGGAGTTTTTCAACAATTTTCTTGTATTTTATCATGCTTATGGACTAGAAATGTGAATCATAAGCACAGTGCCTGCCTGATAGAAATATATATAAAAATATATAATATTTATGTGTTAAAAGAAATATGTATGGTAAAGTAAAATATAGAAAAAATGTATGTGATAAGATAAAAGTAAATAGTTTAGGCATTTTAGGCCAAAATAGTACTACTTTTTCTAAATTTTAAGAACTGTTTTGATTTTTAAAAATCCATAACAAACTGAAAGAAGAAAGTTTGTTAGTTGGGCTAACTAATTGAAACTATTAATTAGCCAAAATCAGGGTGCCAATGTGACAAAATTAGCTTTTCCTAATTTCATTTCAACACGTTTTTGTGTGTGGTGAATGAGTGTATGTGTGTGTGTGTGTGTGTGTGTGTGTGTGTGTATGTTGGGAGGAGTTGAAAGGTTCTACATTTACTTTTTGTAAGAGAAAATACTAGATTGTTTATTGTAAATTATATATTCCTAAATAAATGTCTAGGTCTAGGGAACTATATACATTTCTGTTACTAGAGGTGGGCATATTTTATCTTAGAAAGTAATCGTAGTATGACTCATTGTAATCAACAACAGAGGAACAACAGAGAGAAGGAAAGTATAGAAATGTATTATTCTATTTCTATGGACAGTAAATTTCCCTTCTTTCAGAGGTTGGGCAGGGAACATAAACCGTTGAAGCAACTGAGTATTTGTGCACCAACCGAGGATGAGGGCAGGGCTTGTGGAAAGCAGAAGCTGCATGTGCACATGAGGCATTCACAACTGACATTTTGAGAGCACTTAATAGGCCAAATAAGACATTGCAGAGGGTCAAACTCAGCTTATAGGCTTTACATTTGCAACACTATGAGAACTTCTGAATGCCAGAAAAGAGGGGCTGGGAGTCCCTTTTAGTCTGTGCTCTGCATTTCTGTGATGTTATATCTACCACTTGTCCTACTGTGAAAGTGCAAACATGAGGGAGCAGGCTCTCAACACTCAGTAACACTTGGCTGGCATCACTTGAAAAGAAGCGCAGAGTAAGAATACGTAACTTAGTATATTTGTTTTTCTTATCAGTTGTTTTCAATGAATCACTGTTAGGTAGATACTTTGAATCATGTAGGACAATCAGATTTTTCTTTTACACTGAGTATTTTCATATAAATCCAGCTGCATGTAGCACAGCCAATAATTTATACCAACAATATGTAAAACCATTTTTTTCTGATGTAAAGCAAAGCTTTTACCTAGACAGAAAGCCATCAGTTTTCAAGTTTTTTGTGGGTTTCTACTCTCCCAGGGTAAGATCTTGGTTTTTTGGTGGTGTACTAGCAACAACATGCAGTTTCCAGGAATCTGAATAGAGGATGAGAAGCAGAAATGTGAATGTCTCTTCTTTTATGGAGATTTTTGAGTCTTTATAACTAATAAGTTTACATATAGGTGGCCAGAATCGAGTAATATCGTCTCCTGAAGCTGCAAGGGAGCCTGGAAATAGAGCCTTTATGAATGTTCATGGCAATGTATTCTTCTACATAGAGACCTGCGCAAAGGATATAAAAAAGAATGGCTGTTAGGAAGTAACTTTAGCCTGGACCATGAGCATATGGGTTGGTTTATTCTTTTAGTAGAATTAATCTTAATGGTTTTAATGTTCAAGAACAGTGGATTGCTCAGATCCAATCTGGTTATTGTTAATTGCTGAGCAGGCTACACAGCTAAGAATCCTGGATCCCACTGACATGTTTGGATGGATTTTCTTTGCTTTCTTCTTCTCTCCAGAGCAGTTTAGATGTTGTTATAGCTTTTATCTCAGTCAAAGCAGAGGGTTATTTTGAAGGGTGTCTCTCTACTTAAGTAGATTTGTAGACTACTAGATTGAGCAAATTCTTTATACTACCCAAATGCAGTGTATGCTTTGAGCAGAACTAAGGTTCATTGATCAGCACTGAACAAATCACTGTTGAGCCGCCTTCATAAAGAATCACCTAGAGATCCTGTTGTAGGCTCTAAGCTTCCTCCTTCTGGACTAACTTGACCGTGTAGGTCCAGATGTGGAGTGGGGATGTGTTTGCATTCACAACATGGCAGGTGTCTCCGACTCATTTTGGTGCATCTGAGATTCACACTCTTGCTCTAGCTATGCCAAGGCTGCTCACTCTGACTTTGGCAATGTCTTACTATTCTAGTTATTCATTGCACTTATGAGGCTGACTGAAGCTTGTAGGTAAATCATTGAGAATTCACCATTATTTGTGGAAAAATAACTCAAAGCCACAATTTCCCTCCCAATGGATTAGATGAATCATTCTGCTATTCTAATGCATTTTGAGGTGAGTATATATCTTTCATCTTCAAACTTTCCTCTTTCTTCTTGCCCTTTACACTTGTAGCATTATCACCTGGAACTCATGGTGCTGACCACGGGAGATATGGACTTAATTCAGGATGGGAGGCAAAGATAGAAAGAATGACTTTTGTCTTCGAAGAGCTTAGGAGATTGGGATCGTGATAATCTGTGGTCACACAGTGGATAATTTTTAAGGACTGTGTACAGTTTGCTCAGACTGAAGGATAGTTCCTGCACCATTACTTCACCCCACATGCCATTCATTAAATGCTTGAACATGATTTTTTTCTCATTTATTTTGGGATCACAGCATGGTAAATTGTAATTTTTATAATTGATCAAAATGTATGGTGAATGTTCATGTAAAATTTACTACACTAAGAGGTACATTGCTATCCATCCCCTTCAAAATACTCCTCCTCACTAGAGCACACTTATCCCATTGTTCTTGTAACTTTTGGAAGCAGTTCTGCAAATCCTTTTTCCTGAGTGTCTTGCCAAGATGCAATCAAAAATATGGGGAACGCTGCTGCCAGGTGCCATCCGATGGAAAGGTGAATTGATAAAAACATCAGAGTGTGTCCTCACCTACCTTATTCTCTGAATCCAGTGCTGGGCTACTGCTGGCTTCTCCCTAAAGTCGACATGACCATGCAAGGGAAATGCTGTGATCACTTCAGGGCATCGAGGCAGCCATGATGGTATAGCCAGGGACCATCACCAGAGAATTTTCAGACGAGGCAGAAAGAGGCAAGAATTATGGGATGAGCATGTTCTGAGTGTATGTGTGTCCTGGTGAAGGGGTTACTGGCACTGCATCTTTTGCTTTAATACATTTTTTTAAGTTTAAGTCACTGATTTTTCATAGTAACGATGCGGGGAAAACTGAACTTAGGACTTTACACTTGCCAGGCAGGTGCAGTGCCACTGAGCTAAATCCTTGGACCAAAATGATCTTTGTTTCAGTAGTTTCTATGATTTATATCCATGGGATGGGAAAGTTCACTTCAGATAATGCCACAAAACATTAGCAATTTCCTGAAAAATATGAGATCTTTGAACTTTTTAAATAACTATGAAAGTTACATTTTGAGTCAGAATGGAATTATTAGGAATATATTGACAACTGTTTTCCTTTAATTTATTTCCATCTAAAGTTTCATGCATATTTCACCTAAATTTTATGCAATATTGATGTGCTACTGTAGTCAATATTTTTAGGTCAGACCAACAGGGCATTTGAATGGGAGGCAATGTATCCAAAGGCAATGTTTCCCTAAAAGTATGGCTGCATTGGCAACTTAGGGATTTTATCTTACTTTATGGAAACATTTAAAAAGAAACCATTCAAAAGAAATCAAGGTGGCTTCATCTTTTTTTTTGAGACAGGGCCTCACTTTGTAGTTCAGACTGCCCCTGAGCTCACAATGTAACCCAGGCAAGCCTCAAACTCACAGCAATCTTCCTGCCTCTGCCTCTGGAGTGCTGGGATTATAGGTGTGAGCCACCATGCCTGGCTGGGTGGCTCCATCTGGTATAGAATACATTCTCTAAGGAACAATATCAGGAATTCTAATAAAACAGTATTTTCCTTTTTGCTGTCTTGACTTCTACAAAGGAAAAAAAATCATGTTTACAGCATTAAAACATTGTTGGAACTTTGTTCCTATAACTTTTTGGTACAATGTTTGAATTCAAAAACCTGTCCGTTTTCCCTTTATAGTCTAGGTGTGGAAAGGAGGAAAGACTGTCTCATCGTCTTCTTCCCCTTCGCTGTTGTTCACTCCATGTCTGAGTCCCACCTCAAGCTCCTCTTCCAGTTCTGCCTGTTTCATAGTGTTTTCTGAAACTCTGATAGTCATAAAAATCTCTATTAAAAATCAGAAGCTTACTTTCCACTCTGGCTTGTGTTTGGAATGAGGGAAATTGCTTCACTGCATGGGGACTTACAAGGCAGCTCTCAGCTACGTGGACCCAGTTGTAGGCGTGACCACCTTTTCCCAGACTCTGCAGCAAGTTTCTTCTTTTTCCAAAGGCCATTAGCTTACTTCATTTCCTCCACTCCAGGGATATTCTTGTGAAATTGACTCCAGAAAGCAGAAATTGTGGTACAGTATGACACATTATTCATACTTCCATTTTCTTTACTTTAGAGCACTCATTTTTTCCTCAGTTTTTCAAATTTAGAAAGAAATTGATAAGTCAAACTTGGAAAGAGATAAAGGTGGAGTTTCACTAAATAATTTCTAACTATGAAAGATTTAAATGGTCTTGGACACTCAGTATGGTTTATCTGTAGCCATCGGCTTTAGGTTTTCTCATTACAGAGTTCTAAAACTGTGGGTGGTTCCCATAGCAAACGCAGTTTGTTTATAGAAGTTTAATATTTTAATTTATCTTGCAGCTATTATACACTTAGAAGACTCATTGATGCTAGTTTGAAAATATTTTTGGGCTTTTCTTTTTCATTCTTTCCAGAATTTTATATTGAAACAAAATGACAAGTTATAGTTTAATTCCAAGCATTATGCTTCTCATAGTAGGACTAGATTTTTATCTAGAATTTCTAGTGGGATGGATTGGGGGCTAATCAGGATAACTGGTTACTGTGGCAAAAGGTAAACTTCATAGAAAGGCTTAGTTTTCGAGTCTTGGGCTATAAACCCCAACCTTGGGTGTTTCAGCAAAGAAAGTCTGTGCTTTCTCAGAGAAGGCAGAAGGGCTTTGGCCTTCTCAAGGCATGGGAGAGATCTGGACAAGAACTTTCCTTACATGTGTTTGTACCAAGGGAAGAGAAGACTTGATGATGATGAAAGAGGAATCATTGAAAGTCCTGTTAGGAAGTTTGTGTTCAGGCCTCAGGGTGATACACTGAATGCCTCTCTAGATGTTTATAAAAATATTTCTACTTCTTCCTCCAATCTTTCCCTACTTTCCTTTTGGGTAGATTAGACATGTTTGTTATTTGTGGCTTTTATTTTTCTCCCTTAAGCATAATTATAACTGAACTGGATTTTGTTTAGAAAGAGCTCAAAGATTCCAGAACTTTGAATCTGTTTGCTTTACTGAAGATAAATAGGAGCAGAGCAGTGACTACAGTTATGTCCGTTTGTTCGTCTAGAGGATGAACAGAATTAGTTCTTGAAGGTTAGTCCAGTAAGTGTCCTGTTTCCAGTCTGAGTGTATGTTTGGGAGGATGGAGGATGATAAAAGCAAAGTATCCTGATTTGTGATATTTTAGCATATTCAGGAGATAAGTAAGTATGTTTGATAAATTTGCTGGAGCTCTCTATTTGCTGCTCTCGCAAGCCTCTTTGTGTCCCCACCATATGTCCCTTGGGTGGAACTTTGCGAAAGCTCCAAACAGAGGGGCAGGCCCAGTTCTAAGAGGGCAACTTTGACATATAAGAGATTTTAATATTGTAGAGAAATATGCTCTCAAAATTCTCTCAGACATTAGGGTTCTGAGGCCATCCTTGCCTTTCTGAGACCTTAATTCGTGGCTCCATGTGAAAGTCACTTTTTCATGTGTGATTCGTGCAACAGACTCTCCCTTGCAGCCCAAACTTCCTTCAGAATTTTGTTATTTCTGTCTCCTGCTTCCTGTGCTACAAGTAATTAATATACTTTGTGCGCCCGCTGCTGTTATTTCCCTGATTTAATACTATTGTTCTCTTGTGATATGAACTCCACAATATATGATCACTTGTCTTTTAAGATTTGTTTTCTCAATATTCTCTGACCATGAGAATCAACAGAAGAAGAGGCTCTGAGTGGAGACTCTAGTACCCTCGAGGGACTCTAGGACTCACCTAGAGGAAGATGAATTCAGGAGTCGGAAATGCTCTGTGCTTACCCACCAAGGGACAGCAAAAACATCACAGTCACTTCCATGCTATGCCATCAGAAACAGAAAGCTACCTAATATATTTGAAATGGGAATTTGCTTTTCACATTCCCACTGTTTTGGGAGAGACTTTTGAACTTTTCCATGATAGCATCCTAAAATCTGTACATCAAATATGTCTCCAAGTGACCTGGCCTGGCTAAGTGAGATGCTTCCCAAGCTGAAGAATTCCCTGCAGCTATTTCACATGGGCTTTTGTGCACGGTCTCGTCCTTCTCTCCCTGCCTGCAGCGTCTCGTTTCCTGCCTTATGTGATTTAAGACAATTAAATCTGTCTCTTCAAACCCTTCACTGGCACGTTCCAAGTCAGAGTTGAGTGAAACCTTGTGCCTCCGAGGCAGTCAGCAGGGTGTGGAAGACAAGAGAGAGGGTGTGAGAAGCACCCACTGTGTGGAAGAAGGGTTCTCAGAAAGTATGCAAACAATTCCACTTTCCAGGAAGCCCAGAGAGCCTTACTGAGATACACTGAGACGTGAGTCTCCGTGTTGATTTATTATGGTTAACCTTGTATGGTATCTTGTCAGATTTGTTAGAGAATTTCAAGGAATTTGGCATTTTTGTTCAACTCTTCTACTTTGTTATTCTGCATTCCTAAAAATAGTTATTTTAGAATAAAATATATAAGTGGTTCCACAATATTTTACATCTATTGTTTTGAGCTAATAGCAACTATACAACCAGTTAAGGCCAGCCCACCCAGGACATGGACTCAGAAGTGAAATGTTCTCCAGTGCTGGGAAGTTTCCCAAGTTCTCAGCTATCATCATTTTCCTACGTTGAGAGCTTTATATTGTTAAAAACTTCCACATTTGGAACACTTCTTTTCCATCTACTTCAATAAACAGCAAAGGGAGAGTCTTTGGAGTCTCCCTTTTGAGCCCTGAGTTTCCCCTCTGTGACCTTGAGCAAGTTACTGGTCTTTGAGATTCATTTCCTTCACCTGTGAGTAAGTATGCTTGAGACTTTATGGACACTGAAGAAATGTAGATATTGCCAGTACTGTTAGGATGCATTCTCTGATTGGACCATTGCGGCTTGTTTCTCCCATTCCAGAATAACTTCTGTAGACCATTCCCAGGTAGGACGTTTGACAGAAGGAAGGAGAGGGGACAGTGAATCCAAGGCAAGTGGGGCAAAACCAGGAGGAAAGTGGGCTCAGGAAGTAGTTACATGAGCTTATTTCTCTCATGTTTTCTCCTTGGGCTAGGTCAGTGTTCAACTCTTGACTATTTGTGAACCATAGGAAAAAAAGCAGGAAAAGCATATCTGCAAGAATCCCCCAAATCTTACTTTGGTATTGGGATTTATTTCATGAACTTGGTGATATATACAATCTTTTAAAAAAATTTATGTTTTCTAATAGAAAGATTTGGCCATTGTTTGCACATTTGAGAAAAGTGGGGGTATCCTACCTTGGTTTACTTTCCTGAGATTTTCACGATGTCAGGATGGACAGAGACAGACACAGGGACTGAGGTTTGCTGAAGGACTCGCTGCCTCCACCCTCCCCATGGCGGCCAAGGGGCAGGCGGCTATGGCAGCTCATTCATCCTCCCCTGTAGCAACCCGGCGAGAGTCTCACAGCACTGACCTGAGTCAGAGCCCTGGAATGGGATCCTGACTCCTTCTTCAGACACTTTGTATTAAGGCACTGAGCTGGAGCACTCATATGAAAAAATGAGAATATGGGCTCTGACTTGAGGCTACACACAGCAGATGCGACTTTTTGATGTAACTGGACTGCATTTGTTCGTGAGCAAAATTGTAGCTGGCTGAATCTGCTATTCTCATGACTTCCTTACTCCTCTCTTATCAGATGCCTGTCTTAAAATCAAAGTTAAGCTCCCCAGGCCTGTTTGTGGTGTGGTATCTCTTTCTGCTGGGTCAGAAGGTGACCCGAAGTAAGGAGTTTAAATGGTGACAAATGTCCTCAGCAATGCGAGCCAAGTGTTTAGACAAAGGTTCCCTCAGCTCTCGGCATGTCTGCCTGCTGGTGTATTTTAAGACTCTCTACGTGTGCAGAGAGAAACATGCAGTTAAAGAGATGAGAGCTTCAACTAAATAGACCGTTGCTTTCTCTCATGAATGAATTGTTGAAATAATTTAAATGAAAAGCTTCTAAATTAAAACTGGACCAGGGCACAGGAAACTACGTTCTAATTGCAGCTCTGTCAGGGACTGACTTGGTTATTTTGTGGAAGTGACTTGAAATCTGAGCCTCAGTTTCTTTTTTTTTTATAAAGCTGGTGATATGTAGGTAGGTATAAAACTGGTGATAGGTAGGGCTGCTTTAACTTCTTCAAGTCTGTGACTGTAGAATATCTCCATGAATTTACTTCACATAGGTTAGGTTTGTGTTATAATCTGGTGGAGTCTCATATACACATTTTGGTACCTGGAAGTATCCTGCTCATCTCTACGGATAATGTACTTGTGTAAATTTAAATTAAGGCTTAAAACTTTGACCTGGGTTATTATTTTCCTAACAGTGGCTCACGTAAGAAACATAACTCCCAATTTACAACTTGGTAAGATGATTTGCTTTTTAGATAAAAGCTCTAAAACAAACTTTCCAGGTGAAAATGAAATGACTGTGATTTTTTAAATTCAAAATAATGTGATGGCAAATTTATAATCTTCAGATGAATTTTAGATTTTCCAATTAGAAAAATATAAGTAAACATCACATGTGCACTGCTGTAAGGTGAACTGTTTTAGTGGGGTGATGGGGTGTTAGCATTTACAACATGCATTCTTATCCCGATAGCTGATGAATTTGTTTTTGTACTGAGATCCTACTTACTTGATTAACAAACTACCAAATTCAGTAAATGCCTGTTTCATCTATGATAATAGCAGTGATAATTCAAGAAGAGAGGGAGGAAAGGAGGAAGAATTGGTACTATTCTTAAATGGCAATGGGCTTTTATTTTACCTGTGAAAAAGACCTTGGAGTTGTTATATTTACTCTTGATCCTTTATTTTATATTTGGTCTCAATTACTTATTTCTCTTTACAGTAACATCTATTTAAATATCTGGAAGTGTTTAGTCTGAATGTTGGGATGGTTTGATTCATCCCTCTGGTATTTCTAGAGCACAGAAATTTGGGGGTTTCTTGCCCTCCCTGTTCTTAAGGAAAATGAGACTCCATTTCCGTCCTTCTTTTACTGTTTCTTTGTTTCAGTAATATTTACTGAGTCCTGTAAACATTTGTATTCTCAAATCCTATTAGAATTTCATCCAAAGCTTAAAAATGCACTTACAGCAATTGTACATGTCCAGTTCAAGTGTGTGAGATATTCAGATTGAGAATCTGATGAGATTAAAGAAGCAAAACCATCCCAAAGGCTCATGTCCATGTTCAGTCTGAGATTCCGGGGGCACAAAATTGCCAGGTAGTAGATTAACACACCTTCAATAGGCAAGACACACACGGTTGTCCTGAGAGTCACCAGTCATTTTCTTCTTTGGGGAACATAATCCCTTCGACCCTCAAACTCTGTGACAGAAGTCTCAGTGACATTAGAATTTGCTTTGGATGATTCTTTAAGATTTGACTTTTTATGAACATAAGTGGTGCTCTGCTCTGAGCCAACTGGTGATTTTAACTTGTTTTTCTCTACAGAGGAGCATATCCCTGCCATGCAACCTGTGGGGGATCGACTTTCACTTATTCAGTTTCGTAGACATGTATTCCATGCCTACCACTTATCTGACACCATTTTACGTGATACAGAAGTAAATTTCTGTGTTTAACACTTGTCTCCAAGGAGCTCATCATCTACTGGAGGTGAGACAAATAACAAGGTGGATCCGTTGTGGTCCACGCTGCCATGGATGGGACGGAGGACCCCAGGCAGGCTGGGAGGCCCCTCTCTCATGTTTTGCTTTGTGGGTGACAGGTTGCAATGCTACTTTGGAAAGTCTCAGCAGCTGGCGCACCTGATGCAGCCTTTCCTGTGCATTCTTTCTTGTTCCTCATTCCTTCACGCAGCCTCCCCTTTGTGTTCTCGCGCAAGACCCACATGCACTCCCTCTGATACCTTTGCCAATATCCCAGGACCTTTCTTCTTTTTTTCTCCATCCTGTGGCACTTCCTTTTTGTACAGTGCATTTAGTACTTTCTTTGTCATTGAAGTCCCACGTATCATACAGTAAATGCCATTGCCACTGACTCTTAGTGATCCTTTATGATTCTTGAGAGTAAAATCTATCTCTCAAACCCAGGAAGTCAGACCCAGATTCAATACTGGATAGAAAGTAGGTACACAATGTTTGTGACTGACATTTGGAGCACAGTTTATTTGTCTTATCTTGAGGATTCAGAACCACTGCCTTCTGTTAATTATCAAATTGTTCCCTAATTGCATTACTCAACCTTGCCTAAGTTTTTAAATAGGTAACAGCAAACTTATCAGTAGAGCACCAGCTTTTGTACAGCTTAGCTGCATGTAGTGTCCTTTTGTCTAAAGCATCATAAAGGATCATACTTTATTATTACACCAGAGGAGCAGAACAAGGGTGGAGAGGAGGGGCATGTCATGGGGGAGGGACGGTGTGATGATAGGTGTGATGAAAACATGTTGTGTGCATGTCTAAAAATACCATATTTAAGCCCTATATTTTGTAAAATTAATAGGCAGTAATAAATTCATATTAAATAAGATTATACTTCAAAGTATCCTAATTGGTTACTAAGTACAAAAGTTACTTTATAGCTGTCATTTTATTTTTAAATTAGATTTATTTACAGTGATATTCAAAACTCCACATTATGTATTAATGGTATAGCCTACTTATGATGTTTAATTGGATTGAAGGATCTACATTTGAGAATTTATCCCTTCTTTATGATAAAGCTTTCAAAATAATTTCTCCCAGCTTTTTGAGACATAGGAAGTATGATCTCGATCTATGGTCCCCACACTGTGAAATATCACACTAGTTATTTCTGCCTAACTACAACTCAGTACCTGTGGTGTAACCTTTCTCCACCTTTCTCCACTTTATTAGTAGGGATTTCAGTCAGGCTTCAGGGCCCCAAAGATGATTCTCATATTTCCTCATAGTTAAGGAATCTTAAACATGTGTAATCACTGTACCACAGCTTAACTTACTTTGCAAAAGGACAGATATTACCAAGTGACATTGAAGAAAGTTTCACTTTCTCCCTGGCAATGAGGGTTTTCTGTGATGGCCAGTGGTCTATACTCTGTTGACATTTATATTCAGAGTTTTCTGTCTCAATTGCATGATCACATTAGATTACACATATGTAAGATTGTACAATTCACAAAGGGTATCCATTCAATATAGATGTTCTTTTTCAATTTTTATTTTATTACTACATGTTTGCAGTGCATGATGTTTGCATTTGTTGTGGGAAGCCCGGAGATGTGTGCCACACATCTTAATTCTTTTGTTGTATCTTCTCCCCCCACCACAGCCTTCCTTCATTGATGGACACCCAAAGAACATTGGTTTACAGATTAGGAAAGGGCAAGTAGTCTGGAGGGTGTTGGAGCGTGAAATAGAACCTAAGTTTTCTAGCTCCTGGTCCAGGACTTTCTAGTTCTATCTCACAGGGAGGAGGAAAGGAAAGGAGATGGATAATCTAACTGCTAACAATGCTCCACACTACCTGAAAATCATTTGTGTTGAATGTTCTGTTCTTAGAGACCTCAGCAAGACCAAAGCCCCGGCAGGCAATAACTGTGCAAAATCTAATTCATATTGTCCAAGTTTAAGTTTTACAAAAATGTTTGATTTTTGCTCTGGAGGTTGTAGATAAGCATGAAGAGCTATAGTGAGGAGGAAATAGCCTCACAGTTTTTAATTCACCCATCTGAAACTTTTTACTTACAATGGAATCAGTGACCTTGTAAGCTAAAATCAATGTAATAATGAAAACAAATGCACTCATAGGCTGTGTGGCAGGGCAAGAGCCAGAGACAACTTTTGGAAAGAAAAAAATATGCTTGTTTTGGAGTTCAGCAAAATATCCTTTATTATTAGACTTCCTACCTTAGTTTTATACAGTCCAATTATTATACAATTAAACATAACAATCACTGGCTGAGTACTTGTTGAGCGCCTTCCTGATCCCTGGACTCTAAATGCTGGATTAGACATTAGAAGTAGAAAATTAGAAGTGATTTCAGTATGAAAGATATAACTAGCTATAGATTTCAGTAAAGAGGACTTATGGGGTAACAACTAAGAACATGTACACACACTGACTTAAACAAAGACCAGACATCTGAACCCAATATTTTCATCAGGTGGATCTCAAATAAATTTTTTTTTTTGCTAAGAAAATATTTTCTTCCTGTCACGATCAACACATCTGGCCATGTTTTCATGAAGACAGTAACAAATGAGTGAACAATTTAACCACCTGCAAAGATGTTTTACCACTTTGTGTGAATGCTGCTTATTAACACTAGGCAGTCTATTGATAATATTTTTCTGGTTTTTGTTCACCAAGTGAAGTGTTTTGGTGCACTTACTCTATCTATTAGTAATACATGCAGGGGTAGAATATGGTACCGTGAAGTTCCTGACCTTGGAAAGTGGCTACAAAGCAGGGTATATAAGTGCTGTTATGATCTTGATGAGGACCTTGAAGAGGCAGCTTCAGTTGAGAGATCCTTAGCCCACTGAAGGCACTATCCTCAGAGAGGAGGAGGAGAGTTCTTGCAAGAGTGAGCTGTTATAAGAACAGGCTGGGCTCCTGATGGTCTCTCTGTGTCCGTCTTTTTAAGATATAATTTCACATTCACACATATGATCCTGCCATTGCTATTTTCCAGGGTGGCTGCACCATGCTGGTTAGACTTTCGACTTTTAAAACTGTGCAGTAAACAAACCTCTTCTCTTCATGAAGCTCACCTGCCTCAGGCATTTTATGATAGCAATGCAAAATGGACTAATACAGGCATTGAACCAAGAGATGTTAAACATTTTACAAGTATTTTCAGTCAGTTCAGGTAAGAGGAGAGCCAGCTGGAGATGTTAGAAAGAGAGTAAAGGTTTCAGAGAATCTGAAGACAGGAAACACAGTGTGGTGGAAGCCGTCCAAAGGGTTCTCAGATGAGGAACGCTTGTATCCCAAAGATCCAACCGAATGGTGATGGAGGGAAGGTGCTGGATTTAGCCGGACTGAGTTTCTTGATGTTCCGTGGGAAAATGGTTGCCAGTAAAACTAAAAATTTCCAGAAATTAGATGTCATAAACAATCTAATACACTGGGTTTCAAAAACTAATTTTGTATAACGGTCATTTAGGTAATATATTCATCTAAAATTCTACTCATCTGATTCATAAAGTTGTATATCGTCTCTCATCAAAAGGACATTCAGATGTTAATTCACTAACAAGTGTGATCATTTGGCATTTGCAAGGTGATAGTATATTTTAGTGGTAGGAAATATCTATAGTGCTAGGACAGCCTGATACAAAGGTAAAGGAATGTGACCAGTGGATTTAATAAGCATTGCATAAAACTCTTAGCTTGATATTTAGTATACATGTGATAGTGACACTTTTATCATTAAAATGCACAAACTTCCTTATGTTACTCAATAAATTATTACTATACAGTCAGTCAATACACTTATTTCAGGTATTACTATTGGTGATTCTCAGTAACTCATCTCCCCATTAATACTTTACTGAAAAATTTTTCTAATCAAAATTCTGCAAATATTAACAAGAAATACAGAATGTCCCAGATATTGTGCTAGGCCATAAAGTGATACAAGGGTGTAGGAATGGTTTTCTACCTTCATTAAACTTATGGGGGAATAAGAGTTTTAAAAATTTAGTTGATGCAAAAATATTTTCCTACTAGGTCCAGAACAAATGATATATGTATGACTAATATCAGATTTAAAGTAGTTTATTATTCCAGTGATTTCATTGATGGTAAAACTATTAAGTTGTTTCTTCAAATCAGAACATACCAGAGGAAATAGGGCATTCTGACCGAACCCTTGGCAAAGTTTTATTTCAAACAAGAACACCACAAAACGTTTAGTTCTACTGAAAAGTTAACCCACAATTTATTTCTTTCACCCAAATCACATTACAGTCCAGTCTCCTTTTTCCTGGTAGAAGAAAAACACTGAGGTAGACAATCGTGTGGACTGAGATTTCACTAGTCTCCAGGCAAGTTTGCAAAGTTGTGCAAATTACCACTTCCTCCAAGGGACAAGAGATTACATGTCTGCCAATACTGTTGAAAATGTCTTTATTTAGATATTTGCAGTGTGTCCTGTTAGTACTGTTTTAGATTCTCCTGTATGAATGTTTTGTTTTTGCTTTTGTTTTGGGTTACACTTCCAAATGTGTTATAACTTGTACAAACTTTAGTACACTGAAAACAACATTAAAGAACATGAATGTATATAATTTTAATATGATTAAATAGTTTCAGCAGAGTCATGTTATGAACTTAATATAGCTTACAAAGTTCGTATAGACTAATCCATATAAATCATCTATCTCACAGTTAAAAGAAGTTTTATTAAACTGTAAAGAATGCTTAAATCTTTGCTTCCATAGCCTGCATGCTGTACATTGTGGAGATAGGTAAAAATGCAGACAGGTGGTTAGAACTATTACATGTTCATGTCATTAGCTGCCAAAGTTATATCTTGTTTTGTTACCAGCTATTATCTTTAGCTACCATAGCAACTAATCTTCAGCAATATTTCCATTATTTCTTTGTAATTTATTAGAGTCACTGTATAGCTTATGGGCTTATTATATCCTCCACTGTGAATTAATGACAAATTTTTGTTACATATTTTAGAATTTTCAGAAGATACTGTAATTTTTATTATGAATTCAATGGAATTTATTCTTTTTTTATTCTTTTAAAAATTTTTTTAATCTTTATTGGTACATTACACATATGCATCATGATTGCACTCCATAATGGGGATTTGTACTGGTATACGACACAACTTAATTCTCATTTTTTCCCATAGCCCTACCCACCCTACTGCCCCCCCATACACATAAAATTTGTTTCCTTACCAGTGGAATTTATTCTTGTGTAAATATTCAGCACAAAACTGAGTTGACAGATACAAACATTTCTCAGATATGCAAATAACCCTCTTTATACTGAAGCATCAGCTTGTGATGATATTTTGCTCATGTAAGGCTGTCTGCTTGTTGCAATATCTCCAGCAGAACAGGATAAAATTACTCTTCTAAACTAATTTATAAGGACAAGTTTATTAATGTACATTATAAAGCTAAACATATTTGAAACTCAAATTTGAAAAGGCTTTATGAAAGGAAAATATATGCAGAAGAATTTAATTTGTTCTCAACTTAAATACGAATTATAATTTTACATGCTATTATTTTGAAACCCTGTGAATCTAAGTATACATAGTCATTTCCCGAACAAAGAATCTCAAAATTCATTCATCCAATAAATATTTATTTATCGAGTGCGTTGAGACAGATGCACTCATGGCTTGGGGTTATAGTAGTGTGTACTCACTGGCATATAGAATTTGAACTCTACTCCGGGATGTGGATGGCAAACTCATGCTCATGTGCTAATCCGTCTAACCTGTGATGTGCACAGAAGAGTATGAAGTTAGCAGATAACCCTATGGATTTTTGTCACTGGATGGCCTGACAGATCCAACACAACAGTAAGGTTGTTATAAGATAAAGGAGGCTGAAGATGTCCAATCAGGAAAGAAGTGAGAATGAAAAAGACACCAGAGTCAGAAACAGAGGTGACAATAGTGTACTCTTGCTCTTAAGCGTGAAGGGCTTATGATTCAGATGGAAAAGGCAAAGATGTGAATTATCCTCTGGGATAATTCAAATCCAAAGGGTTACAGCCCTGCCAGCACCTTAGTTGTAGCTAGTGGAATCTATTCATATGTCTGACCTCCAGAAGTCCAAGTAATAAATTTACATTCTTCATGAGCCAGTAAGTGGTAATTTGTTACAAGAGCAATAGCAAGTGAATCCAACAGTATCAAAGTGGGGAAGAAACTGGAAGATAGGACCACAGAGAAGGCTTCGTGAGATGGACAGTCTGGGTGTTCCAGGCTTCAAAGCTGAAATAGAGCCATGGGCCAAAGAATGTATAAGCAGTCTCTAGGAGCTGTGAGAGGGAAGGAAATAAATTCTCCACTCGTCTTTCCAGAGGGAGGGCTGGTTCCTCACGTTTAGCCACGCGAAACCCATTTTGGACTTCCAACCTCTAGAACTGTAAGAGTTTTGTTAAGCTGATGAGCTTGTGGTAGTTTGTTATTGCAATAATCAGGACCTAATACAGAAATTAGAAATAAGTAATAAAATACACATTTATAGTTTTAAGAAAAGATACTTTCAGATTATAAGTGCCACAAAAGAATTAGAACTAGGTAAGAATTTGGTGCTGTGCTAATACTATATCCACTAAACACATGTTGCTATTTAATTTAAAATTAATTAAAATTTAAGGTTTTGGGAGAGTTCAGGGAAGGGGAATCAAGGCTTTCACATTCATTTCTAGGGCTGTCTCAGCTCCACGAAAGGGATGACTGTATTCTCCACTTTTACCCTCACAGCTTGTCCAGAGCATCCCCTCTCCCTGGAAGGGAAGCCCGCTGCAGTCCCTAAGCCTTCAGGAGCACCCTTCAGGAGCACCCTTCAGGAGCACCCTTCCCATCTCCACAGAGCATCTGTGTCCCACAAGGTTCCCTTTGGGATCATGTCACTCCCCAGATGGGATGTCCCTTGCTGTTGCCTCCACGCCTGATTTTGTCCTGTTCTACAGAGCAGATTGTTATTTTGTGTTGGACTTGCATTCCTCATATTGAAAAGACATTGCCCCAAGAGCTAAAAATAAATGGGAATTAAAAACAGTAAAATTTAAGTGCTTCTGGTGTCAGTGGTGACTAGAATATGGGTCCGTGATCACAGGATGTGGTCTGGGGAGTGCGGCTTTGGAGAGTGGCATGCACTGATACCTGAGAGAGTCAGTTTGTGCGACCGTCTTTCTGAGGAGAAGGATCAGGTACGTGAAGGATCCAAGGGAAGGTACCAAGGTTGAAGGAGCAAAACGTGTAGCAAGTATGTGTGATGAAGAGAAGCCAGAAAGGTGATTCCTGAGCATTGGAAAGCTCCCCACAGTGTCTCAAGGTCCTGGTTTTCTATTTGAAGATAGTCCTAATTAGCTATTCACTCATTGATTCATTCATCAAGCATTTACTGACAACTTAATTTTGTTCCAAGTTTTAGATCAAGTAAAATATAAACAAAAGTGAATATACACAAAGCTGAGCTCATGGAACTCTGTTAGAATTCTCCTTTGAAAAGTGATGACGCACTTTGATGGTCTTGGAGGCCCTGGGTTCTGTAGGTGGAGAGCTGCCCTGAAGTCCACGTCATGATCGCGAAGAATGAAGGCGCAAACCTGGCCAGACTCTGCTGCACAGAGGCTGCCCTTTTGTCCAGCACCAGGGCACCTGGCTGGTCATGGTGTGTACTGAGTCAGCATCAGTGATGTCACTTGACATCCATGCAGGTGACAGAAATGCAAGTAGGAGCTCCCTGACAAACTTCTGCCGGTAAATCTTAAACTAAATACTTTTTCTTGATAGTGTATTTCTGTTTCTGTTGTTGATGCTGCCATTTTTTGTATTACTGTGTTTGCAGTGTATATTAATGAAACTGACTTTTGTTTTTCATATTTACGAGTATTAAAAAATAGAGTTTTTGGCATTTTGTTATCACCTTCAAGGAATTTGGAAGAGTGTGTGTGTGTGCCTATGTGTGTGTGTTCATGTATGTGTGTGTGTGTGCACGTGTTTGCTTGCACACATGCTTTTTGGTTTGCTTGATCATTTGCTTTAATTCTTCCTTTTAGAATATATTACCTCTGAATGGTTGACTCATAAAATATGCTATTATTATTAATGTGATGAAAAGTCCCATAGTTTGCAGTGGGATGTAATTTTCCATAGTTACAGAACATTAGAAAACTGTTACTCAGAGGGAATGTGGAATCTCAGGAGTTCTATATGGGAACTACCTCTTACAGCAAATGTGTTTTACCAGTGAAAGTGATGAAGGATGATTTCCAGATGTTCCAGTGCTTGTTTTGGCAACTGCTACAGAAAACTGAAACGTGTGTTACCAGGACAGTGGAAAGGATGTGAAGAACCCAACTCAGCAGCATTAAGCACATAAGCAAAGCAAGCAGAATCCAGAGTGCACTGAGGCAGGGGAGAGAATCGAGCCCAGATAACAAAATCTGGAGCCTAGTATTTGCACATAAAATCAGGTCTGTCTCTGTAGTAGGCACGTACCCAAGCTTCTCACTGATGCACCACACTTACTCTTTCCTGTACTTCTTTAGTTATCTTTCCTGTAATAATTGATGCCAATATGATAATCAGAATAACTGTATCTGGCTAATACATTTGTCAGGTCTTGTGAGGGTAGTGAAATTTGCATGAGTAGAGTCAAACAGACTTCCCTTTCAATTTGGAGTTCTTTGATTATTACCACAGCAGTCTAGACTGAGTTGCTTAACCTCTGCATAGTTTCTTCACCCACCAAATGGAGGTTTTAATAGCATTGCAGAAAGGTTTTTATGAGAATCAAATGGTATAAAGTATGTGAAATGCCTGCATGGGTAAATTACTTCTTTCACCTGACCCCCTCCAGTCATTCTGTCAAATTAATGTTTTGTTTTTTTCCATAAGGAAAAAAGCACATTTTCAAAAGATGCCTCACTACTGAGTGTAATGTTGGAAGAGCCATTGATTACAGGGAATTTTAGCCAGGTTGATTTTCTGGGAGGTTTTAGAATAGAATCGCATAGGCATTGAAGTGTACAGACCAGGTACCAAAATGGGATGTTCTTTTAAAGGTGAAACACACTCCACCCTTGATTGACTACATACTTTCACACACTGAATAGCTACAGTGCTTCTTTCCCTCCGTAGTTCAAACTGTGCGTTGAATTGCAGACTACTGATTGCTATCTCCCGAGTGGTTTAACGCTTACAGGCAGAATGCTCAATCTACTTGTATCCACATCTTTTTTTTTTTTTGAGACAGGATCTCACTTTGTAGTTCAAGCTGGTCCTGAACTCAGTCTCGAACTCAGCAATCCTCCTGTCTCTGCCTTCCAAGGGTTGGGGTTACAGATGAGACCCACCTTACCCAGTATTGTGGTATGTGGTACTGATTGCTGGTGGGCCTGAGAATCCATGCCTGGCATTGCTGTATGTGGTTACCGGGGATCAAACCCGGGCCCTTGCACTCGCAAGGCAGGCACTGGAACCACTGAGCTAAATCCCCAGTCCTGTATCCACATCTTGGTGAGATCTTTGACCTTCATTCCTAAATCATTTTAATTTTTCCTCTTCCCTCCATAATTCTCTTCTCCTCACAATTCTCTTCTCTCCACAATTGACCTCAGATCTTTTCTGAAAGCTATTTTTCCCTAAACCTTTGTGGTCCTGTGCCAGAAAAAGCCAGGCTTCCCCACAAGGCCAGCATCTGCAGAAGTTGGAACCTAAAGTGCTAATACTTGCTCAAGGTATTATCCTGAGGGACAGAGGGACAGGAGCCAGGAGAGCAGGAGGACGTTCTTGTGGGAACAAGCTCAGTCCTCTGGATGGAAGGCTGTGGTCCAGTGTGAATTTACTGGAGAAGCTTTTGAAATCTATCTTCTGACTTGAGCAACATGGTGTACTGGCTTCCCCACCATTTTTGACTTCATAAATTCTTTCAGAAAATATCGTAGATACAATTCAGAATTTTTAGATTCCTAACCTATAGCCTAGAAGCCATAAGGTATTGTCCCTTTACCAGTAATTGTATTCGGAGTTAGAAACTTTTAGCTAAAGTCCTACTTTCTTTCTTCATCTATTGATTTAATAATCTTGTATTTTAAATCATACACTAACACTTCAGGTTCTACATCTATTAAAGTAATGGGTAGATGGGAGGGGAACAGGAGCAAAGAGATTAAAGGAAAAAGAATTGAAGGAAAAGACAGAGATAGAAATTTT